>JBBPBX010000098.1:18247-31945 GCA_038048925.1 Garcialebias charrua | reverse complement strand
GTTTGCAAAAACGAACATATTTCCTGTTTATGGATTTTTCCAATATATTGACAATAATTGGACAAAGCGACTTATACAGTATAAAGGTGCGACCTATAGTCCAAAAAATACTGTATCTGTCAAGAGGGTGAACAGCAGCAGTTTCAACACAAGTAATTTGATTAAACAGCTAAAGACGAACCACGAGGCAGAGTTCAGAGTTAGCTGCTGCTAGCAGCACATCACAACCAATGTTACAGCAAGTTCTCCAGAAACATGGAAAAATGGCTCCAGATAGTCTACGTGCAGTAAGCTCTTACCCAGTCCATCGTTTCTTGATAATAATAATAATAATAATAATAATAATAATAATGAATTCAATTTATAACGCACTTTTCATTAATGAAAATCTCAAAGTGCTTGGGACTGTTTCTCAAAGTTGATGACCAGCCGTTTTCAGTGATGGACGATTCTGGATTTTGTCGTCCTCTCAGCATATTGGAGCATCGGCGCGATATTCCCAGCTGCCACCATTTTGTTGAAAAAAACTTTGCCGAAGATCTATGAGTTTGTAAAGAAAAAAAAGAAACACGTCCGCAGTCTGTTGCAGGACGTTTCTGCGTTCCGTCTGAGGCCCTGTACACACAGCCTGGTGTTTGAAAAACGAATATCTGCGCAAAAAAATATCTCCGTACATACATGTTCAGACATTTAAAATTTCCGTCTACATTTCCCCGTTTTTTTTCACCACAGAGCGTTGTAATGAATATGCTGAACCCATAGGTGGCAGTGTAGTGCCGTCACAACTCTTCAAAGCAACGACAACTTCCTGTTATTATTTCTTTCTTTTTTTTTTCATTTGTGTGGACAGACCGTGAGGTTGAACTACTATTAAATACCGTGTTGGAGTACAAAGTTAATAAAACGCAGGAAAATGTTGACTGGGAATCATGTCCGACTGGGAATCATGTCAGAGCAGGTATGTTGACATTTTTAGCGCTTTTTTCTCCGAGCAGTATGTCACGTCAGCGCCGCTCCAGCTGGAGCATAAACCTCCGGTTCTGAAAGTCCACACGCAGACTCGAACGCGGAGAATTCTCAAATCTCCACTTTGGTCTGAGTTTTTTTAATTATTCGTTTATAGTTACATCAACCGGAGTTCACGTGTGGATGAAAGGCCAAACCGCACGATAAACTGTTAGGTTTTACTGATATCCGGCTATCCGGCTACTTGTGTACAGGGCCTTACTCTGGGTGTCTGTTGGACGAGCTGTGTTAATCTGCTAATAGAACTGTGCCGTGAAGGTTCAGTTCTGTTGACACGGCACTGTGCTCTGCTTGTATAGTGGAAGGGGAGACTGTTCCACTTTTTTTATTTTTTTATTTTTTATTAAAAATGTAATTAAAGAAAAAACAAGATTTGAGTCGTTTATTTTTTTATTCCCGTTAACAGCTGAGAGTACAACCTTCCAGCTGTAGTCTCGTTAGCGGACTAAGAATTTGCTGAATGTCTCAAGTGTCTGATTAAACTATTGATTGTTTGTGTTGCAGGCCAACGTGTAGAATCAACGTCTCCACCAAAATCACCATCAAATGGAGCTGCAAGAACAAACGTCCTTCCTGTGGCTCTTATCCTTGCTCCGAGTTTGCTGCTCCGCTTCAGAAGTTTCAGGCACATTTAACTTTAAATTTGTTCACGAAGACGGCTTTAGTCATTTTAAAGTTTATATCCGTCCTTTATCAAGCAATTCTAAACAGATTTACGTACATAGCACGTTAAGAGTCCAATGTAAAACATGTTTCTGATTGGTCAGCTCATTGCCTGAATCACTACTGTCTGCTGATGACTGCTTTGTTTTAGACAACTTCTTTTTTTGTACCCTGATGCATGCTCAATAATCCAGGTAGAAAAATCCAAAAAAGCTAAGTCTGGTCCTCTGGACATTCAAAAAACAAAACAAAACAAAGCAAAAAAACTGTAGAAACATTTCGTCCGAAAGACTTCCTCAGTCTGAGAAGCTGTGTTCAGCTCAGTCTTATAAATAGCACCCTCCCACAGTGGATCAACCAGTTGGCTGATGACAGCCGAAACCAGCTGCTCATATGATCCCCACTAACTCAGTCAGGAGCCAGACAGAAGGAGAAATCGCACAGAAAACAGGTTCTAGAGAAATATGGATATCCTAACTGGGCCTTCCTGAAAGCAGAGAAGAAACCCAAACAGGACTCTAGCCAGCCATCAGGTGAAAAGAAGGAACCCAGACCAGTGGTCATTCCGTATGTTGCGGGAGTTTCAGAGACATTGAGACGTTTATTTTCTAAACACAACGTCCCAGTGGCTTTTAAACCCCAAAATACATTACGGCAAAGACTGGTTCATCCCAAAGATCCAGTCCCCCGGCACAAACAGAGTAATATTGTGTATGCTGTTCAGTGTCAGGAGGGCTGTGATCAGTCTTACATCGGGGAAACTAAACAGCCACTGGCCAAAAGGATGGCCCAGCACAGAAGATCAACATCATCAGGTCAGGACTCTGCGGTCTACACTCATCTCCAGGCCAGCGGTCACTCTTTCAGGGATGAAGATGTTCACATCCTTGATAGAGAGGAACAATGGTTTGAGAGAGGAGTAAAGGAGGCCATCTTTGTGAAAAGAAACCGTCCATCATTAAACAGAGGTGGAGGCCTCCGGGTTCAACTGTCCCCCACTTACAATGCTGTTATTGCTAGTATCACTCAGCCCTCTGTGAATAGCAAACAACCATCAGGGTGTTAACGATCCATCGTCAGGCTGATGGTCCTCCTTGATCATGTGAGCAGCTGGTTTCGGCTGTCATCAGCCAACTGGTTGATCCACTGTGGGAGGGTGCTATTTATAAGACTGAGCTGAACACAGCTTCTCAGACTGAGGAAGTCTTTCGGACGAAAGACGAAACGTTTCTACAGTTTTTTTTTGCTTTGTTTTGTTTTGTTTTTTGAATGTCCAGAGGACCAGACTTAGCTTTTTTGGATTCTTTTTTTGTGTTTTGTATTTGCATTTATTTACCCAAAGGTTACAATGAACGTTTTATATAGTGCCGAGAAAGACAACCCTTTAGGATTACCGGTAAGTTATTGTTTTTATATTTATTTATTTTGTGTGTGTGTGTGTGTGCACGTACTAATTTTGATTTACTTACCTTTGTAAGTAAAAAGCAGTTAGGACCATTGGTCCTTATTAGGTAGTTACCTAATAAGGACCAATGGTCCTAACTGCTTTTAGGGGTAGGGTAGAGCCAACCTACAAAAGTCTGCAACCCCAAATGGCACAAACCTGCATCTTGTTTCAATTTAAATTGTCAGTAAGAAGGAGTGCCTTCAATAGTTTGCCTGTGCATATTGGCTGCTTGTGTAAATTTACTGCAGCAGAATAACTGAAGTGTTGAGCTTACTGAACTCTTTATTTTATTATATATAGAAATGTGTTTATCAAAGTTAATTGAAGGTACACATCCTCTTATCATTTCAGTGCCAGGATGAGTTTATAATTGCTTGTTTTCTCTAAAAGGTATTTAAATTGCAGTCACGTAAAACATAGTTTTGCACATCTATTGAAAATTCTACATTTTAAACCATCAAAAGTAAGAAAGACATTATTAAAATTACAGTAAGTTATTCCTATATTACACAAATAATAGCCTGGTTTTAGTTAAATAAGAGTTGTGACCTTTTATGTATTTAAGGAAATTTAAGTCAAACATTTGAAAATTGTCACTATTTTGACACATTAGGCTGCAACTGTTTAGAAAGACACTTATTTGTAAAGATTGCAGACCTCTGGTGCTAAAGTGCACATTGAGTGTAGGTTAGGCTGATACTGGTCATGGTTTGAGTTAGGCTACATAAATTAATGCTAAATGGACCACACTTGTAGAACACCTTTATTTTTATTTATTTTTTTTTTACGTCTGCAAGTTCTTTAAAACACTTTAAAGGTTTTCATTCAACCAGTCATTTGGTGCTTAGCTTATAGCCGCGGTGGCTTGGCGGTCAGTGCTGTGGTCTTGTAATCCTAAGGTTGTGCATTCGAGCCCAGTTTGTGTCAGGAATGGCATCCGGTGTAAAAATAGCCTAATCTTTCATGCGTTTAATCACTGTGACAACCCCTGAAGAAGGGAGCAGCTGAAAGCAACTTACTTTATATATAGCTTCATCTACAACCACCAGATGGAACTATGGTACTGTCACACGTGGTTCATGATGTGGAATGAAATTATGTACACAGGGTCCCAGTTAGTCACATATAGCGTTACATACCGGTAGCTATATACACAGTTACATATATACTGTAGTTGCATATAGAATTACATAGATTTACATACACAGTTTTATATAGCTACATATTGAGTTACATACACATTTACATAGAGTTATAAAAATGCATAGAGTTACACAGTTACATATAGTTACATATGGATGTTTGCGTAAAAAGAACATTTATGTTTTATTCTATATCTACTGACAAATTGTATTCCAAATTTCAAATAAAAACATGTAGAACATTTCTGCAGGGTCTTACAGTCATATGTATGTATGACTGTAATGGTCCTATATATGGGTATATATATATACCCACCCATATACTGTATATATATATGGGTATATATATATAACCCATGTATGTATGTATGTATGTATGTATGTATGTATGTATGTATGTATGTATGTATGTATGTATGTATGTATGTATGTATGTATGTATGTATGTATGTATGTATGTATGTATGTATGTATGTATGTATGTATGTATGTATGTATGTATGTATGTATGTATGTATGTATGTATGTATGTATGTATGTATGTATGTATGTATGTATGTATGTATGTATGTATGTATGTATGTATGTATGTATGTATGTATGTATGTATGTATGTATGTATGTATGTATATGTATGTATGTATGTATGTATATATGTATGTATGTATGTATATATATATATATATATATATATATATATGTATATATATTATATATATATATATATATATATATATATATATATATATATATATATATATATATATATATGTAACCTCATCAAATGGTGAATTCGTTCAGAATAAATCAGGTCTGCGTTGTGTTATTAAGGACCAGGAGACAGGATGAGGTGAAACGTTGTTTATCTGTACAGAACAGAATATGGACTGATCATAAATCAGGTTCATCACAGCGGGTACAGCACCTCATGCCCATCTCGTATGAACTGGCCAACTGCCGTATTTACAACATTAATATTAAACAGAAATACAAATAAATAAAATAATGTGTACCTGTACAGAACAGAATATGGACTGATCATAAATCAGGTTCATCACAGCGGGTACAGCACCTTATGAGGAAAATCATTTCATGTCAGCATCAAGCTAACATAATATTTTACTGGAGCGTTTAACTCAGTGGACCTACCTCATGCCCATCTCGTATGAACTGGCAATGAGATGTCTGTGTTCACAATATTTATAACCGCCAATCAGCCAGAGGGGGCGCTGTTTCACCCATTACACATGAACCTAAACTTGGAAGTAATGACAAGTGGAATTATATTCAATATTAACTATGTTACACTCCCTCCTGCTGAATTCCACTTGCCCCATTACAACAACCAAAACAAAACAACCAAATGAAAGCAAGTAAGAGAAAAAAAAAAACAGTACAGGCACATATACATAAATGGAATAAGACCACTATTCAATTGCACAGGAAACCAATATACAACCACCGTTTCCAAAATCGCTTGTGAGGTACAATCACATCAAATTCACAGTTACAAACACCCAGTCACTAGACTATCCTGAGAGGATCAGTATGAGAAAAGGTTGGCCAAACCCCATCTACATACATAAGGGGAAAAAAATATGCCCATTTACATATTTTGTTAATGTGTAACTGCAAACTCACCTCCCAAATAGCAAAACAAACATGAAATATGAAAATTGTTACAACACCTCTAGGTCAAAATTGAAACAAATTAAACTGTAGTTTGTTTGTTTTTTCATATAAAAGAACTTATCAGACTAATGCTGTTCTTTGGTGCATCATTTCAATAAATCTGGTCACTGGTCTCAACAACCGTCCAGCTCTAGATCTACGGTCAGTCGCACCGTCAACTACTGTCACTGTAGTAGTTACTGTAGCAGGTATGTCAGTGAGAGTGTCAGTAACAGGAGCCGGAAATGTCTCTGGGCAAGCCATCAGCACTGCTGAGCAACCAGAGTCTGCTGAACTGCTGTCCGTCAACGAAGGTCCTGTGGCTCCTTCCAGCACGGTGCCCTCCACCTGCTCAGCATCCTCCACATCTGTCTCACTGCCTGCTCCCAAAGGTAGGTCAGATACCCACGCTCTTGTTCTAAACTCTGCTGAGTCAGAAATAGCATCACTGATGGCTGACCTCCCAGCACTTGGGTCAAGTGAACTTGATGTTTGAGATAGTACAGCCTCCTCCTGGTCATCATGGTTGTCCTCAGGTAGAGGCAGAAAGTTTACTGGCATTATCAGATTGCGGTGGACCACTTTTACTTGGCCTGTAGTGGGATTCTGGATCCTGAAAGTGTGGTTCTCATCATCTTTTCCAATCACCACATACACCGTGCTATCCCAGCGGTCAGCAAGCTTCCTTTTTCCAGGTCCTCCTTTGTTGGCCAGCAGCACTCTGTCGTTCACTTCCACAAGTACACCACGTACTCTCCGGTTGTATAGCTCAGTGTGACGCTGGAGCTGTTTAGTTGCCGTTGACTGGGCTACAGCCATAGCTTCTCTCATGTCCTTTCGTAGTGACTCCACGTAGCGATCATAGTCCACCACCTCCGGATCACTGAGCACCGAACCAAAGATGACGTCCACCGGAAGACGTGGCACCCTTCCAAACATGAGCAGGAACGGAGCATATCCTGTCGTCTCATGCACGGTACAATTGTAGGCAAATGTCAGAGATTTCAGGGCCTCAGGCCAACGATGTTTAGCTCTTGGTGGCAGTGCTCGAATCATGTTGCCTAGAGTCCGGTTCATTCTCTCACATGAGCCATTACCCATAGGGTGATAAGGTGTAGTGTGGGACTTTTGCACGCCTGCCACATTCAGTAACTCTGCAATAAGCAAACTCTCAAAAGTGGCCCCCTGATCGGAATGTAGTCGCTTGGGAAACCCATAGATGCTGAAATAATTGTTCCACAGCTGGTGTGCGACTGCTTTAGCTGACTGATTGGGGCACAAGAAAGCGTGTGCCATCTTTGTGAAGTGGTCAGTAGCTACTAACACATCCAGTGAACTGTTTGAAGAATCCTCAGCAGTCCAGAAATCAATACTGACAAGTTCAAGAGGTTCAGAGGTCCTTATGTTTTTCAAAGGAGCTCTGGCTTCTGGCTCTGGCGACTTGCTGACAACACATCGTCTGCAGTGTTGTACATACTCAGTAACATCACGCACTAGGCCAATCCAATAAAATCTCTGTCTCGTCAAGTACAGGGTCCGTTGCTGACCCTGATGACCAGCCTCATCGTGAACACCTTGTAACACCTTCTGGCGCAGTGAGCGTGGGACCACAAAAAGGTAGGACTTTTTCTTTGTGACAGGGTTTTTAGCTACCCGTTGCAGGACTCCATCTCTCAATACAAGCTTTTCCCAGCCTTTCAAAAGCTTGAGGACTTCTGATGACTCCTTGACACGTTCCCTTCTGGAAGGTCTCCACTTTCTCTCTACAAAGAACATCACCCTACTTAGAACTGGGTCATTTCTCTGTTTCTCCTGCAACACTTCAAGTGAGAGCACCTCAGAGTTGACCTGTGGGGTTGTTAGAACAGTCTGTGAGAACTGTGGCAGGAGAAGAGCATGCGGGTACACCACAGGACCACTCTCACTGCATCCCTGGAGCACAGCAGCAACCTCCAATGATGATACTGCTCCTGTCTTAACAACCGCCACACCCTGAGATATCTGTTGGTCACACTCAGCTACTTCAGGTGGGTTAGCTGACCAGCGAAACACCTCCTGGACTCCATTAGCACCAACCACTGCAGCCTCTGCCAGCAGCTTGTCATAAGGCACTCTCGTCAAACGGTGAGGCATACTAGGCTGTACGAAGGGCTCTCTGCTAAGGGCGTCAGCCACCACATTCTTTGATCCAGGAATGTACTTGATGTTGAACTGGAATGGCGCCAACTTAGCGATCCACCTCTGCTCACACGCGTCCAGCCGAGCCTTGGACAGGATGTAGGTTAGCGGATTATTGTCCGTCCACACGGTGAATTGATGGCCTCTCAACCAATGATGGAACTTGTCACACACTGCCCATTTTAATGCGAAGAATTCTAGTCGGTGTGCAGGATATTTGGATTGGGCATAACTCAACGATTTACTTGCAAAAGCAATCGGTCTGGCCGTTGAACCACCTGCAGGCACTTGTGATAGGACTGCGCCAAGTCCGTCGGTAGAGGCATCCACAGACAGGAGAAAGGGCTCACTGAAGTTTGGGTGGGCCAGCACCACACAATCTAGCAAAGCTTGCTTCAGTTGATGAAAAGCGTGCTGACAATCTGTCGTCCAATCCTCAGCACGGAGCTGTTTGCGAATTTGGCGGCGTTTTCTCCCACTTCCACGTGGACCTTTAGAGCATGAGATTAGCCGAAACAACGGTTTGGCTATGGCAGAACACCCTTCAATAAACTGCTGGTAGTAGACTACCATGCCAAGAAAGGAGCGGATCTTCTTCTGGGAGGGAATATTTGTGCCAATTTCCATAAGGTCAGACTCGGTGATGGTGGTGATAGCAGTCACTTTATCAGGGTCAGACTGGATCCCATCTATGCTGATGATATGACCAAGAAACTTCACTGACCTCCTCAGAAAGTGACATTTCTTTGGGGCGAGCTTTAGGTTATGGTTCTGGAGTCTCTGGAAGACCATGTGCAGACGCTCCAGCGCTAGGTCTTCTGTTGGAGCAAACACCAGGACATCATCCAGATAGCACAACAAGCTCATGAAGTTCTGGTCACCGAAGATGTTTAGCATCATTCTCATGAATGTGGCGGGACTATTACAGAGTCCTTGAGGCATCCGATTATACTCATACAATCCAAAAGGCGATGAAAAGGCAGTGTACTTTCGGTCAGCTTCATGCACTTCCACATTGTAATAGCCAGAGGTCAAATCCATGGTTGAGAAAAAGGCATTGCCCCCCAGAGCTGCTAGAGCATCAGCTGGATGAGGGAGTGGGTGAGCATCCTTGACAGTGCGTGCATTGATCCATCGGAAATCATTACAGATACGTAGGTCACCCGACTTCTTCCACACGATCACTAATGGAGATGCAAACTCACTGCTAGACTTTCGTATGATGTCACGCTCTTCCATCTCATCCAATGCCTCTCTCAATTTTTCATACTGGGTTGGTGGTATGCGCCTACATGGCAATCGAAATGGTTTCTCATCCATGACTCTGATGCGATGTAGGAAACCAGTGGCTTTACCACAATCCATCTTGTCCCTTGAAAAGATTGATTGGTATTGAACAATGAGCTCAGCCAGTTTAGCCTTATATTCAGGGGCAACGTCACATGACTCAATGTCCACATCCGACAGCCCCAGTCCTCTTAGCCTTGCCTGAGGGGTGTCAACTGTGCACGGTGCCACAAGGTGAGGATGATCTGGTAAAGTCGAGTCCTCTGAGACGAGGCTGTGTTTTGTACTGTTGTCCAACGGTACTTGAACTTGTTGTTGGATGTCGAGTTGGGAACCAGCAAACATCTCCACTGAATCACAAGTACTCACATCCGCCAACTAGGGCTGTGCGATATGACGATATATATCGTGGGGACGATAGAAACGTGTCTATCGTGCTACTTTCCTTCTATCGTCTCTATCGTGATAAATAAGAATAAAAAAATAACTGTCGCAAAGAAGCTTCATATGGGGTTTTGCGAGATGACGGCGCTGCTTTGTTTGACGCACGCGCGGGTTTGCGACGCATGCTTTACGTTGTTAAACTCGAGAGCAACAGAGCCGCAGGCGCATGAAGCCGGCCGGTGTCTCAACAAGGAGAAAACAGCTGCGCAGGCAGCCCAAGGAAGAACTTTTACCAAAAAGAGGGGGAAGCTCACCTTGTTAGCTTCCATTATTTCGCTCCGGTGAAACTCGTTGACAAAATGGGTCCAGAGGACACGAACCCAGAGTCCAACCGAGTCCGAACTCGGGTCCAGTTAACCAATACAAAACAGACCAGAGACACAACAGAACCGCAATCAAACGCAACGTTTTCTCTTTTCTGTTTCTTGCTTTGTTTACTCAAACTTCAGAGCGGATTTCTTCTTCGTGAGTTTCATTAGCAGCTGTTGTTTTACCGCCACCTGCAGGAAAAATTTGGACCAAAGTAGAAAAGGAGTTGTTTGTTTGTTTGTTTGTTAGTTTATTCATTTTATAATATGAAATACAACAATTAACGTATTCATAATAGAAAAAAATAAAAAATAAAATGAAAGGTAGCAGATGAAGAATAAATCTTATTAAATCTGCTCCTTATTCATCTAATAACAGTTCAAACAATATTTTCTATAATAACAAAATAAGTAAATAACTCAGTCAATTTTCAATTCACATATATCACACATTAAATTAGATTCATTTATTTTTTTTAGCAATTCATTTTTTACCAGTTTCTTAAATACAAGGAATGATTTGGCTTCCTTAACATTTGTCATTTGGCATTAAGTCATTCCATAATCGTACTCCTTGAATTAAGGTAGATCTTAGGTAGATCTAGTTTCTACTTTGGTCCAAATTTCCTTGTTCTTTTTGTTCACATTCTTATAATTGTAACTATCTGTAGTAAAATAATAAAATAAAAAAACTTTGGTCCAAATTTTTCCTGTACAGACACACACACATCGTGTTGTATATATCGTGATATATATCGTTATCGTGATATAAAAAAGTCCATATCGTGATATATGATTTTTTCCATATCGCCCAGCCCTACCGCCAACTTAGTATTACGTCTCAAAGTAACCAGCTTGTCTGATGGATTAATGACCTTTAATGGGAGCCACCCATCTGCTCTCAGGATTGACACCGACCTCCCCACCAAGACTGTTCTCGGTTTAGATCTGGCGGTTGTTGGCTCCACGACAACAGTACATCCAGCCAACAGATTATTCACCTGTGGCAACTTGCCCCAAATCAGATGCTCTGTCATGGGTTCAAGAGTAACAGCTCGCTTGATTTTGATAGTTCCAACTGCATAATGGGCGTCTGAATCGGCAGCTTCCACCCTTGCCAACAAATGTAGCAGTTTCTGCTCTGCATCACTACTGTCACAGAGTGCTGTGGGGCCTTGGTCCTGGATGTCTTGCTTCAGCTTAAACCTGTTAATAATGTATTTCAACAGGTTACTGCCAACAATCAGTTCTTCATTCTGGTTCTCAACGATCAATGTTGGGACAATCACTTTGTAATCATAAAGATCCATCTCCAGATCGCACATGCCAGAAGGTAATGTCCTGGACCCCCCACATCCAATCAACACAGTGGCTGTCGGCTCAAGGGCGGGGCTTCTTAAAACATCCTGCTGTAACAGCTGAGGTATTACTTTAGAGCTCAGTGTGCACGCCATCGACCCGCTATCCAGCAAAGCTCTGACCGTAACCACTCCTCCCAGTGTCACATTTTCATAAAACAAGTTGTCATGTTGTTTGAGTCTCTGAATGTTTTGGATTATCGGTGTATATCCCATTTTTCTCACTTCACATGCACTTTGACATATAGACTCCATGTCATTTTCAACATTTGCAACAGGGGGATCACTTTTAGGCCCAACACTTGTCCCCACCACATGCAGGCCAGTCAGTTTTCCTGAGGCTGCACCACCTGCTTATCGCTCCCAGGCTTCCTCACCACAGTCCCTGGACACTCTGCTCGGATGTGGTCAGGTGCAAAACAGCTGAAGCACAGATGGTTGGACCTGCAGTGGTACTGAGTAGTGTGTCCACCATCGCTGCACACAACACAAGGTAAGGCAGGCTTTACTTTCGTCGGCTGGTCCCTCTGGGTGTGTACATTGGACCTTCTTTGAAAATTGTGCTGTTGTGGCTGCTGCTCCAGCACACGTTCAAGTAGAGCGATGACCCGGTCCAGGCGGTCTGGCGAGCTCTCAGCTGTCTTCCCAATAGCAGCAGCTGGAGGTAGTACTTCAGTACGGAGTGTCGCACTCTGCACAGACGAGGTGACTTCCTGGTGCTGGGAAGACAGGATGCTTGACATTTTGTGTTTGGTTAGTCGCTTGCGATTTCTGCAATTCTCAACAAGCTTCTCGTGAATTTCAGCCACTGTCCAATCTTTCAGCTGCTTACATTTGAATATGAGCGACAGTTCAGGATCAGGGCAGTTCTGGATAAACATGGCAGCTAGATCACCAGACAGAGAGTCAAAAGCCTTATTTTGTCTCTTTAAAGAGTCCTCTGTCATGTCCAAAGCTTTGTTAAGTCTCAGCCAATAGTCAAAGGGATGTTCGTCAGGGTGGGGCACCGTAGCATAAAAGTCTGCTAAGGGCAAGCTAGAGGACATAGTATCACTGAAGTGCTGCTTCAGTATCTCAAAAATGGGCTCAGGTCCTGTAGTCAGATTTAAAACTGGCTTACTGCGTATGCCAACTTTAACTACTTCATGTGCCCTCCCCACCAGCTTAGAGATCACCTCATCAGCCTGTTCAGTCACAGGGATGGCTTTCTTTTTCATGTAAGATAACATCATAACCTCCCACTCTTGCACTGAACATGAATCATGATCCCCTTTAAAACTCACAGGTTCTTTCACATCAGGGCGAACAATGACATTTAACATGGTAGACTCGTTAGCTGTAGCTCCAACCACCCCCACTGTATTACTCAAACGGGTCTCAATGCAAGCTGCAATACTTTCACCTATTGAAACTCCAATTCGTGAAGCTATGTCACTCAAAAGTCTACCATCAACTTCACACTGTGGAGCATTAACAGTGTCATTAACTCTTTCACCCACATAAACAAAATTTGATTTTGGTGTGGATGCTTCTGGGGTATTCAAATACAAACCCCTACCTCTGGCAACTGCAGGCATAGGAGTAAACATTTCAAACCCCCTCCCCCTACCAAAATAATTATTGCTTGCCATAACTCAGCCCTTAATGATCAAAAGCAAAAAATATATATATATATATATAATAATAATTTTCAGTTATTATTATTATTATTATTAATTATTATTAATTTGATCACTTACAAATTAAACACGAGCAAAAGTGCACCTTCAACAAATCAACAAGAAAAACCTGAATGAAAAAGCTGTAAAAACATTAAAACTTATTTTGTCTCAAAGTGCCCCTCCTTCAGAGAGCGCAGCGCAGAGAGAGAGAGAGAGAAAAAGAAAGGAGAAAAAAAAAGACCTCCTGTATCATAGTGCAGCCACAGCGCTGCACAATCAACACAAAACGGTTAAAATGAATAAAAAAATAGCTCCACACTTTTCAGACTGGTCACTGCACTACCAGAGCAGCGAAGAATCCACACGGGGCTGCGGCACCGGGTCTGAGGAACAGGATGCGCGCGCAGCTCACCAACTGCCGCGGCTCCAGGGTGTAGACGCAGCCCACCAACTGCCGAGGCTCCAGAAAGTAGACGCAGCCACTCGCGCTGGAGAAGTTGAAGAACGGGTCAC
>JBBPBX010000097.1:153344-164296 GCA_038048925.1 Garcialebias charrua | reverse complement strand
TTTTTTACCTCTGTTGTTGGGCTGTGAGGTGTTTTTGTCAATTTACATACATTTGTGTGTCTTCTGTCAGAGACTTCAAGGGAACCCCCTACTGTTAAGGTGTGATCTGTCAATTTACATGTATGTGTTACCTCAGCTTGCAACCAACATGTTGGTGCGTGACTCCTGTTGAAAATCCACGTGCACACAGTCTGGTTTTGTCAGAGTTCAACTTTCTAAAACTTATGGTGCGGACCTGCAGCTGTTTTCCAAGACGCATCCCACCTGGTGAGAACAGAGCAGCCTCACTTGTGAATTAGATTAACAAAGACTTTGACAGGTCCCTGGTATCAATGTGTGAAGTGTGTTTTTTAGGATGTGTGTGTGCTTTCTGTAAGCTCTGCTTCTTCACACACTGAACTTTGAATGGGTCACAGGCACGTGTTATCCCAAATATGTGTGTGTGTTAGCTTCCAATTTACCTAGTTTGGTGTGTATCAGTGGCCCAGCTTGCTTATAACTTCTCTCTCCCTCTCACAGTCTCCAAAGAATTGAGAAAGCTTATCGGATGATGAGCGAAACGTCTTCTGTTACAAATAAAGTCCAGTTGATCTTGTATTGAACGCCTTTTTTGATTTATCATGTCCTGGACGACTGAGAATCTTCACCAGCATATTGCTTTTCATTTTGGGAAGGATACCCTAAGAGCTGTGCGGGAGTTCGAGAAGATGTCAAGGAAGTTGGCAGACTACAGGAACCATCTCCGTTTCAGTCTGAGATGCAGACAAGAAAAACTCATCCCTAGCAGTTTGAAACTCAACTCGACAATTAAAGGACAAAGAGCTGAAGGAATCCTCCTTAAAGCTCAACACAAGCTTCTCAATGAGAGAATAAGACAGATCAATTTCACCATTGAAGCTCTCTCACTCAAAATGGATCAGAGCCTCCAAAAGCTCTCTACTCTTTTACCACCACCTCTGTTGGAAGAAGTGTCTTGCTTTGTTGAAAAGGCCCAGCTATCACAGCATCAAAAAAGCAAGGAACGTCAAAAAAGTAAGTTTCTAAAATTACAACAAAGAGCGGTTTTCTCATCACAAGTCATCAGTCAAGATAAAGAGTTTGGCACCAGCACAAATACTCAGGAACTGTGGGTTAGAAATTTGTCTAACAGGACCTTGACACAACCTGAGAAAAATGTGCTGGCAAAAGGACTAAATTTTGCCATCTCCCCACAAGAAATACCTGTTGTGGAACTAATCACAGCCACTGAATCTGCGATTAGGAACAACAACTTGACAGAAACAGAGGCTGAACAACTTCGGATGAAAATATCAGCTACCCTCTCCAGTGCCAAACTGCCTCCCTCAAATCTTACACCGCAGGAAAGGAAAGCTATAACATCACTCAGCCAAGACCGAAACATCACCATTTTACCAGCGGACAAAGGAAGATGCACAGTAATACTCAACACGTCTGATTACCAGGAGAAAATAACCACACTACTCAGTGACAGTAACACCTATGAGCCCCTCAAGAGGGATCCAACTAACACCTTTAAAAAGAAAGTCACTGATTATCTGCAAAAACTTGAAAAGGAGAAAACAATCAATCGATCATTGTATTATAGATTGTACCCGGGTGAGGCCACTCCCTGTCTGTATGGACTTCCAAAAATACACAAAGAAGATACACCTCTCAGACCCATCGTGAGCAGCATGAACTCAGTGACATACAATGTTGCTAAACATCTGGCTGGTATTTTAGCTCCTCTGGTTGGAAACACACCTCATCATATAAAGAACTCCATTGATTTTTCCAACAAAGTTCAACATTTGAAGCTGACCCCGGGAGAAACTCTTGTATCATATGATGTGACTTCTCTGTTCACATGCATACCCATTTCTGAAGCAGTAGAAACCGTCAAAAAACGACTTCTACAGGACAAGGATTTGGGCAAAAGGACCAACTTCACCCCAGACCACATCTGCACCCTGCTGGATCTCTGCCTTTCCACCACTTATTTCAAGTTCAATGACAGATTTTACAGACAGAAGCACGGCTGTGCCATGGGATCTCCAGTGTCACCCATTGTTGCAAACCTCTACATGGAGGAAGTGGAACAGAGAGCCCTTAACTCCTATGAGGGGACAACTCCAAGCCATTGGTTCCGATATGTGGATGACACCTGGGTTAAAATCCAAGCCAGGGAGGTGGAAGCGTTCACCAGACACATTAACTCGGTTGACAACAACATCAAGTTCACCAGAGAGGATGCTAACGATAATAAGCTGCCTTTTTTGGACTGTTTGGTGCATATGGAGGGAGAGGACAGTCTCAACATTGAAGTTTACAGAAAACCAACCCACACAGACCAGTATCTTCTGTTTGACTCTCACCATCCACTGGAGCACAAACTTTCTGTCATCAGAACCTTACAGCATCGGGCAGAACACATCCCCACAAGGACAGAAGGGAAGAAAAAGGAACAGAAACACATCAACAAATCGCTGCAAACATGTGGATATCCCAACTGGGCTTTTGTCAAGTCAGCAAGGAAATCTGCTAAACAAAATAATGAACAGAAAAATGCTAACAGACGAAAAAACATTGTCATTCCTTATGTTGCTGGAGTCTCAGAGAATTTCAGAAGGATTTTCAACAAACACAACATCCCAGTACACTTCAAACCTAGCAGGACTCTCAGACAGAGGCTGGTACATCCGAAGGACAGAACCCCCACACACAAACAGAGTGGGGTTGTGTACGCAGTCCAGTGCAGTGAGGACTGCCCAGACCGTTACATTGGGGAAACGAAGCAGCCTATCCACAGAAGAATGTCCCAGCACAGGAGACCCTCCTCCTCTGGACAAAACTCAGCTGTTCACCTCCACCTCACGGACAAGGGACACTCTTTTGATGACCAAAATGTGCAAATCTTGGACAGAGAGCACAGATGGTTTGAGAGAGGTGTGAAGGAAGCTGTTTATGTTAAGAGAGAAAAACCTTCTCTTAACAGAGGAGGAGGCCTGAGATTTCAACTTTCCAAGACTTATAACTCAGTTTTGGGGCTGATTCCCAAGCGTTTTACACCGGATGGGAATAGAGGTGTCTTGTCTATGAATTAGACTAGCAATTTTTTTTTTTACCTCTGTTGTTGGGCTGTGAGGTGTTTTTGTCAATTTACATACATTTGTGTGTCTTCTTAGCACTTTGAGATTTTTATTAGCACTTTGAGATTTTTATTAATTAAAAGTGCATTATAAATGGAATTCATTATTATTATTATTATTCTGTCAGAGACTTCAAGGGAACCCCCTACTGTTAAGGTGTGATCTGTCAATTTACATGTATGTGTTACCTCAGCTTGCAACCAACATGTTGGTGCGTGACTCCTGTTGAAAATCCACGTGCACACAGTCTGGTTTTGTCAGATTTCAACTTTCTAAAACTTATGGTGCGGACCTGCAGCTGTTTTCCAAGACGCATCCCACCTGATGAGAACAGAGGAGCCTCACTTGTGAATTAGATTAACAAAGACTTTGACAGGTCCCTGGTATCAATGTGTGAAGTGTTTTTTGTCAATTTACATACAGTAGGATGTGTGTGTGCTTTCTGTAAGCTCTGCTTTTTCACACACTGAACTTTGAATGGGTCACAGGCACGTGTTATCCCAAATATGTGTGTGTGTTAGCTTCCAATTTACCTAGTTTGGTGTGTATCAGTGGCCCAGCTTGCTTATAACTTCTCTCTCCCTCTCACAGTCTCCAAAGAATTGAGAAAGCTTATCGGATGATGAGCGAAACGTCTTCTGTTACAAATAAAGTCCAGTTGATCTTGTATTGAACGCCTTTTTTGATTTATCATGTGAGAATCTTCACCAGCATCATAGTCCATGGGGATTCCTGCCTGACCTCATCTGTTATTCGGTCCATCACCAGAGCAAACAAGAAGGGGCTCAGAGCAGATCCTTGATGCACTCCTCCACCTTGAAGCTATCTGTCACTCCTACAGCACATCTCACCACTGTCCTGCTGTCTTCATACATGTCCTGCTGTCTTCATACATGTCCTGCTGTCTTCATACATGTCCTGCTGTCCTCATACATGTCCTGCTGTCCTCATACATGTCCTGCTGTCCTCATACATGTCCTGCTGTCCTCATACATGTCCTGCTGTCCTCATACATGTCCTGCTGTCCTCATACATGTCCTGCTGTCCTCATACATGTCCTGCTGTCCTCATACATGTCCTGCTGTCCTCATACATGTCCTGCTGTCTTCATACATGTCCTGCTGTCCTCATACATGTCCTGCTGTCCTCATACATGTCCTGCTGTCCTCATACATGTCCTGCTGTCCTCATACATGTCCTGCTGTCTTCATACATGTCCTGCTGTCCTCATACATGTCCTGCTGTCCTCATACATGTCCTGCTGTCTTCATACATGTCCTGCTGTCTTCATACATGTCCTGCTGTCTTCATACATGTCCTGCTGTCCTCATACATGTCCTGCTGTCTTCATACATGTCCTGCTGTCTCATACATGTCCTGCTGTCTTCATACATGTCCTGCTGTCCTCATACATGTCCTGCTGTCTCATACATGTCCTGCTGTCCTCATACATGTCCTGCTGTCCTCATACATGTCCTGCTGTCTTCATACATGTCCTGTACCAGTCTAACATACTTTTCTGCCACTCCAGATTTCCTCATGCAATACCACACCTCCTCTCTTGGCACCCTGTCATATGCTTTTTCTAAATCCACAAACACACAATGGAGTTCTTTCTGACCCTCTCTGTACTTCTCTATCAACATCCTCAAAGCAAAGATGGCATCTGTGGTGCTCTTTCTTGGCATGAAACCATACTGCTGCTCACAGATAGTCACCTCTTGTCTAAGTCTTCCTTCCACAACTCTCTCCCAGATCTTCATTGTGTGGCTCATCAACTTAATTCCCCTGTAGTTGCTACAACTCTGTACATCACCCTTGTTCTTAAAAATGGGAACCAGCACACTTCTTCTCCATTCTTCAGGCATTTTCTCACCCTCAAATATTCCATTAAATATTTGAGTCAAAAACCTCACTGCCATCTCTCCAAGACATTTCCAAACCTCCACTGGTATGTCATCAGGTCCTACTGCCTTCCCCTTCTTCATTCTTTTCAGAGCTTTCCGGACTTCACCCTCACTAATCTTTCCCACTTCCTGGTCCACAGTTTCTATGACCTCCACTCTTCTTTCTCTTTCATTCTCTTCATTCATTAGCTCCTCAAAGTAATCCTTCCATCTTCCCATCACACTCTCCTCACTTGTTAGAACATTCCCATTCCCATCTTTAATAAGCCTAACCTGCTGCACATCCTTTCCAGCCTGATCCCTCTGTCTTGCCAATCGGTACAAGTCCTTCTCGCCCTCTTTAGTGTCCAGTCTCCCATACAACTCATTGTACGCCCTCTGCTTTGCCTTAGCTACTTCCCTCTTTGCTCTATGTCCCATCTCCTTATATTCCTGTCTCCTCTCTTCAGTCCTCTCACTGTCATATTTCTTCTTGGCTAATCTCTTTCTTTGAATGGCGTCCTGCACTTCACTATTCCACCACCAGGTTTCCTTATCATCCATTCTCTGTCCAGATGACACACCAAGTACCTTCCTACCTGTCTCTCTAATTACTGTTGCTGTAGTAGCCCAGTCACTTGGAAGCTCTTTCTTACCACCCAGAGCCTTTAACAGCTCGTCTCTGAATTTCTCACAACATTCTTCCTTCTTTAGCTTCCACCATTTGGTCTTCTTCTCTGATTTTACTCTTTTTCTCTTCTTCGCAACAACAGTCATTCTACACACAACCATCCGATGCTGTCTGGCCACGCTCTCCCCTGCCACAACCTTACAGTCTCCAATCTCCCTCAGGTTTCCTCTTCTACACAGAATGTAGTCGACCTGTGTACTCCTTCCTCCACTCTTATAGGTCACTCTATGTTCCTCCCTCTTTTGGAAATAGGTATTGACTATAGCCATTTCCATTCTCTTGGTAAAATCCACCACCATCTGTCCTTCCTGGTTTCTTTCCTTGACACCAAACCTACCCATCACTTCCTCATCCTCTGTTTCCTTCACCAACATGTCCATTCAGGTCTGCTCCAATCACCACTCTTTCCTCCCTGGGAATACTCTCTATCACTTCATCCAGATCTTTCTCCTCCCCATCACATCCAACCTGTGGAGCATAACCACTGACTATGTTTAGCATCAGACCTTCTACTTCTACCTTCAGACACATCACCCTATCTGACACTCTCTTCACCTCTACTACATTCTTTGCCAACTCCTCCTTCAGGACCACCCCTACTCCATTTCTCTTTCTATCCACACCATGGTAAAACAGTTTGAACCCTGCTCCAATACTGCGAGCCTTGCTGCCCTTCCACTTGGTCTCTTGGACACATAAAACATCTACCTTTCTTCTCTGCATCATGTCAGCCAGCTCTCTACCTTTGTCTGTCATTGTCCCCACATTTAGAGTTGCAACCCTCAGTCCTACATTCTTCACTTTCCTCCTCTCCCTCTGTCTCCTGACACGTTTCCCTCCTCGGGGTCTTCGACTAACAGTAGCACAATTTCTGCCGGCATCCTGTTTGTCAACAGCACCGGTGGAGGTCGTTGTTAACCCGGGCCTCGACCGATCCAGTATGGTTTCACTTTGATCAACTCGCATTATGGTTTTTGCAAAAGTGTTTTACATCAGATGCCATTCCTGACACAACGCTCACCATTCACCCGGGCTTCAGACCAGCACAAGAGATACATGCACTGGTTTGTGCTCCCTAGTGGCTGGTTTTGCTCATTTCCTCATAATAGCTTTCTTGCTAGCTATTAACATTTTCTTGATCAGATACCTCTCCCTTACTCTTACTTTTCCTAAGATGTTGTTAAAATTGCAAACGTATAGTATGGTGCTGCTCATATATCATATCCCAGTATCTTATTTACAGTTTCATGCACAGTTTTCCAAAACTGAAGTATTTTAGGGCAGTTCTAAAATATGTGAGCGTGGTCTATACGTCCACTGTTACACAATTCCTCCAGCATATCAAATCTGTACACTTATACCTATTTTTTGACTTTAGGCGTGATAAAAATTGTATCAGATTTTTCCAGGTGATTCCCTCCATATCCGAACATCAAACACTGTTCTTGTTTAAATCTGATCCAGCATATTCATGGATAATCAGCACAATCAGTTTTTAGCTATTCTGCTCATTCTTGCTACTATATTGCTTTTTTTTTTAGCTTTTAGCTACTGCTCTGCTTCATTTAGCTTTAGAAACTGTTCTGCTACTTGTGTTCTGCTACATTTAACTGTTAGCTAATGTTTTGTTACTTTTAGCTTTCATCTACAGCTTTTGTAGTTTTTAATCTAGTGTTTTGCTAATTTTTGGCTATTAGCTACAGTTTCACTAACATAAGCTATAATAGCATTCTGCTAATTTTATTTCTGTTCTTTTTTTAGTTTAAAAACTCAAATTTCAGCTTTTTCAGCGAATTTTAGAAAGCTTCTTCATCACTCAGCATGCACACTGCAGTTTAACAGAAAATGCTTTTTTTTTCTAGTTGCATTTTTCATTGTGACTATTTATCTAGAGACCAGCGTCTCTACTTTCTTCGCAAGCTGAAAAGGGCTGGAGCTTCAACCCCCATCATGAGCACCTTCTACAGAGGTGCCATAGAAAGTGTCCTGACCAGCTGCATCACTGTGTGGTTTGGTGCATGTACTGCATCATGCCGCAAGAGCCTCCAGCGCATTGTGAGAGCAGCTGAGAAGATCGTGGGCACCTCCTTGCCCTCACTGCAGGACTTACACAGCAAACGCCTCAATCGGAAAGCCCACCGCATGGCAGGTGATCCCACACACCCACTACACAGCTGCTTCAGACTGCTGCCATCAGGGAGGAGACTGAGGAGTCTCCAGGCTCGAACCAGCAGACTGAGAGACAGCTCTGTTCATCAGGCAGTCAGAATGCTAAACACTCTGCCTGCTCTGCCTCCCCTCCCATTTGAACTGCCTTAACACTAAAACTTTCTCACATATTATCACTCAACACAAAGTTTTTAACACTAGACTCTGTGTCATCAAACGGGTTATTCACTAAACTCTCGGTCATGTGCTCATACAGTTTGCACTACTTCTCATACTTGCACTAATGTCTGTATTACATCACTGCCTATAATCATAATACTGTTTACATTCTCTGTTTACATTTATTAATACTGTTTACTTTTATTACTACTGCTTACATGTAATTACTACTGTTTACATTTATTTACACTACTCTAATATCTACACCACTGCTGGTACATATACAGTGTGCTCTGAACGGTCTTATTTAGGGATGCCCAATGTGCCTTACTGCATATGCCACTTTTTGCCTCTACAACAACATCAACTACTACCTCATACATATACTGTGTACATTGACTCATACGCTGCTTTGCCACTTTGCAAATGTCAATGCTAGAAACCTTTAGTTTATTTTAGTTATACTTTTTATACTCTTTTTTATACTAGTATGCAAAAACTCAGGACAGTATTATGTTCATTAAATGTTTAATGTTTTAGTTTTAGAGTTGGTGTAAATTTTCATACTCTTATACCACTATGCAAAAAACTCAGGACAGTGTTAGTTTTACTATTTTATGCTTATGTCTATTATTATATGTTTCAGTGTTTCAATGTTTAGATGTTTACTAGTGTTTCAATGTTTAGATGTTTACTGTTGCACCGAGGGACTGAGAGAAACGCAATTTCGGTCCTGTGTATGTCCTGCACTGTACATATTGCAGATCTGACAATAAAGTTGACTTTGACTTTGACTTTATCATCAGAAACCTAAAGATCTCACCAACACGCTTCCACACAATCAACCTACAAAGTTCCAGGATTAAAGAACGTGTGTGCTGAATGTATTTCAAAAGTTCTTACAGTATTCTGCTCTAGGACTTGCACAAATCAATTTGCAAACACTTTCAAAGTTTTCCTGTCGAAAGTGCAGCAGCTGTTTTCCTTCTCTGCAGAATCTCTCTGCAGGCCAGATCTTCCCTGTCCTCCCCCATATCCCAAAACAATACGCTTGGGGCCCCAGCTTCTGCAGACCTGGAGGAACATATGCTTTATTTTTAGAGCCCATTCCCTCAGCCCACACTAGAAAGTAAAAAAAGAACGTAAAGCTCCTCCTTTACATGTTGATTCTGAAAGAGCTGAAATCAGAGCAAGTTAAAAAAAACATACCGTGCAGTAAAATCCTTATTTTTTCTGTAAAAATACAAACATTAAATGCTGCAAACTGCTGAAATTTGTTGAAGAAGCTAAAACTGAGTTGTTAAAGCAAAATAAATGCTTAAATTGATTGAATCTAAACAATATCTAAAAGCCAAAACTAGAAAAACAGTAGCTAAAAGCTAAAATTGTCAAAATAGTGTAAGCTATGACCAGCTAAGGCTAAATGCTAAAACTGACTAATCAGTTGCTTAAAATAACGGCAAAAGAACGTTTCATATAGTGGAAAATGTGCTGAAGGTTCAAGGTTCAAGGTTCTTTATTGTCATTCTTTTCACGTGGTTCATTCATTCATTCAACCTTTATTTAGTCAGGTAAATCTTATTGAGCCTCGTGGGCTCATTTACGAAAGCGACCTGCTAAAACTAAAGAACGATGAACAGCAATGGTAGAATTTCCTTAAACAATGAACAATAGAAAAACAAAAGAGAAAAAACAAAAGAGAGAAATACATAGTTTTTTTTTTTTTAACAAAGTATCAAAAAACTAGCAAAACATTATAAGGTAGATGTATAAAATCAAAGACAGGAACAAATCTGCATTGGTTTTTGCCAGGATTCCAACAGATTCTGAAAACCATTTAGAGAAGTCAAGGTCGAGAGCTTCAGATCTTTTTGTAAGATATTCCATGAAGCAGGAGCAGAGTAGGAGAAGGCCCTTTTTCCAAGTTCAGTCCTCACTGACGGAACACTGCAGGTAATCATGTCCTGAGAGCGCACGCTGTAGCTGCACTCACAGAGACATGTAGGAGGAGATGTATGAGGGCAGCAGACCAAGAAGTGATTTAAAGATGAAAATGTACCAGTGGAAGAGTCTGTGTGAAGTTAATGATGTCCAGTTAACCAGTGAATACAGGGTGCAGTGGTGGGTACGATAATCACAACCAGTTATGAATCTTAGTGCACCATGATAGACAACATCCAACATCTGCAGGGTGCTTGTAGGAGCATTCATGTAGAGAATGTCACCGTAATCAATGGAGGGAAGGAAAGTCACAGATACAAGGTGTTTCCTAACATTCAGTGTTAGACATGATCTGTTTCTGAAAAAGAAACCCAGTTTAACTTTCAGTTTCTTCACTAGGTTTTCCACGTGGAGTTTAAAAGAGAGATGTGAATCGACCAGGATACCCAAATATTTATAGGAATCAACAAACTCAATAGGGACACCATTTGAGGATAAAATCAGAGGAAGATCTGCTGGGACCGACTTCCTACTTGAAAAAAACATCCCTTTTGTTTTATCAGCATTTAGGACAAGTTTGAGACGGAACAAATCTGACTGGATGATGTCAAAAGCGGATTGCAGTAACTGGAAAGCCTTAGCTACTGTTTTAGCTCGGCAGTAAACAACTGTATCATCAGCATAGAAATGTAAGGATGCATCAGGGATGCAGTGACCTACATTAGCTATGTAGATTGTAAAGAGAGTGGGTCCTAAAACTGAGCCTTGTGGTACACCATTTTTAACTGTTAAATAGCTGGAAGAAGTACCGTTATGTTGAACACATTGCCTCCGATTGGAAAGATAGTTAGAAAACCAACCGATGGTGTGATCAGAGAAACCGATTTCTGAGAGCTTATGACACAGGATGTTATGATCCACAGTGTCAAAAGCTTTAGACAGGTCTAAGAAAAGTGC
>JBBPBX010000097.1:80885-153249 GCA_038048925.1 Garcialebias charrua | reverse complement strand
AGAAACCGATTTCTGAGAGCTTATGACACAGGATGTTATGATCCACAGTGTCAAAAGCTTTAGACAGGTCTAAGAAAAGTGCAGCACAATAATCCTTAGCATCCAATGCTTCAACAACATCATTCAGAACCTTCAGAGAAGCAGTTGTTGTGCTGTGTTTTTTCCTGAAACCAGATTGATGGAGAGGTAAGATGTTAAATGAGTCCAGATAATTTTTGATCTGAGAGTTTATCAGTTTTTCTTGAACCTTGGCTAAGATGCAGAGTTTAGAGATCGGTCGATAATTGTTCAGTGAGGTGGGGTCACCTCCCTTCAGCAAAGGAAGAACAAAGGCTGTTTTCCAAGCATCCGGAATGGTGTTTTGGCTTATGGACAGATTAAAGATGTGGGTCACAGGGACTGTGATGATATGAGCAGCCAGCCTTAAGAAATAAGGTGGAAGTTCATCTGGACCTGCAGATTTTTTTGGATCAAGATCATTTAACAGTTTATTTACCTCACTGACTGAGAACGGAGAAAAAGAGAAGGTGTGATTAACTGATGGTTGACTTGTAGGAGGGATTTGATTTGTAGAAGTTTGATTATTAGATGAAGTGGCTGATTTTCCATTTGTAACTGTGTCAAATAATGAACTAGAAGCAACAAAATGTTTGTTGAAACAGTTCAGGATCTCGTGCTTATTTGACACAGGAACAGAGTCAACAAGAAATTGTGATGGGAGGTCAGATGATTGGGGGGTGCCTGAGAGAGATTTGATGGTTTTCCAGAATTTTTTAGGATCGTTTAGATTTTTGGAGGTCTGAGATAAGAAGTAGTTACGTTTTGCGGCTTTGATGGCAGTTGTGCATTTATTCCTTAGCTGCCGAAATTTCAACCAATCAGTGTCTGAGTGTGATTTTCTTGCTGCGGCCCAAAGATGATCTCTCCAGTGCAGGAGATCAGCTAGTTCAGGAGTAAACCAGGGGCTGTCACGGCCCTTTATCCTGAACTGCCGGAAAGGAGCGTGTTTGTTTACAAAGTAAATGAAACTATCATGAAAATAGTTCCAAGCGGTGTTCACGTCATTGATTTGTAGAATACGTTGCCAATCAAAGTGGGATAGATCCCAAAGGAATGACTGTTCACTGAAACGTTTCAAATCCCTTTTTTTCCACATGAGGTGGAATGGAATTGTGTACCCAAGCCCCAAAATAACAAAAACATAAAGTATAAATAATCAGCATTCAATGATCTAAGATATACGTTAAACAATAATAATAATGTAAAATAATACAGTATATTAAACAGCAGCCTGAACATGAGCCTGCTGTGAGCAGGCAAGAAACCAGCAGCATGGATAATCAGCAGCAGAGATAAAGTGACATATCACCAAAGTGGAATTACAGTGATTCTTCTGGTTATTTATTCATGAGTCTAACAGCCTCAGGGTAGAAGCTGTTCCTCAGTCTAGTGGTTCTACACTTAATGCTCCTCAACCTCCTTCCTGAGGGGAGTGGGGCAAAAAGTGTGTGTGCTGGGTGAGTGGGGTCCTTCATGATGCAGGTGGCTCTCTTCCTGCATCTGGAGGTGTAGATGTCTGTGATGGTGGGGAGACTGACTCCAACATCTTCTGTGCAGCCTTCACCACTCTCTGCAGAGCTTTTCTTTCTGCAGCTGTGCAGCCTCCATGCCACACGTTGATGCTGGAGCACAGGATGCTCTCCACTGCACACCTGTAGAAGGAGGTGAGGACTGAGCTTCCCAGTAGCTACTACTTCAGTAGTCAATCACGAAATTGACAGAATAAACTAAAAAGAAGAGAAAATAGTTTTTGTTCTTGCTTTTTAGTTCTTTTGGTGCCAGATGAATTAACTTGATTCAGTTTCTCGTACTCACTTGTCATGCCTTTACTGTCCTCCTTCACCCACCTCCTCTGTTCCTTTCTTTCCTTCTCTCCAGGAGATGACACACAATTCTCAATTAGTGCCCCCCCCACACACACACACCCCCCCCACACACACACACACACACATTGCAAGATAACCTGATATGTTGGTCAATGTGAGGAACTGGCTCAAGACTACCGGTAGATGATTTGGTAAGTCTCCCAGTGTGAACACAAGCCAGGGCGGTGCTCAAAATGCCAGGAGGGAACAAAGTGTGAGTCTGGCAACAAAAAATAAAAATAATAAGGTAACATCCTGTAACAGGAGATGTTGCAGCTAAATGTGGCAGAAGTCTTAAATGTTTTTTTTTCCAAACACAAATGAGAGTCATTATTCTTCCATCTGGAACTGAATGTGAACTTTTTGCTTCCAATCAAAGTTTTTCTCACAAAACCTCTGAGCGATCACGACGCAGTTTGTTCAGACTGGCACACGGTTTCCAAAAGACATAAACACAAATGGTGCGTGTCCGTTTGATCAGAGGAGAAACGAGCAGTGCTTCTCTTTTTCTCTCGGCCTCCTCTTTGAGTCTCTGCCTGGAGGATTGAGTTTCACTGCAGCCCGCATCACAGCCACACTCATGGACAACTGAGCTGGTTGTCAACAGAGAAGGTTGGAGAGGCTGGACTGCCAAAAGCTGCTGGCATGAACATTATTTGAGTGGTTGCCTTATTTTTTTTTCTTTTTGCATTTTCTCACAGTGATGATTGATCGAGTGCTGCAGAGTCTTCTGCTCTTGAGGCTTTGCACATGTTGGACTTAATGAAACTCTGGAAAGCCGCTCCTTCTTTGAGAATCCAGCTTCACTTTAGAAGCTGGGTCCAAGGTGAAAGCTTATCTGACGAGCCCGAACTTGGAATTTAGAAAAGGAACTGAGCCGCCGTGACCCTCACAGTGACTCGGAGAGGATTTCCTCCCCGCTAACTTCAGCATTGACCCTAAAGCTCATCCTGCTGCGGCCACACACTCCCTCCATCACTGTTACAGGGATTTTATAAGTCTAACCCAAGTATAAACTATAGCAATGTCTTGATGAAGATGTTTTATCCCTGATGTTGATTTGAATCATTTAAACCAGCCACTAGGGAGCACAAGCCAGTGTATCTCTGGTTCTGGTCCCAAGCCCGGGTAAATGGTGAGGGTTGTGTCAGGAATGGCATCCGATGTTTATGTTTATGTTTATTAAATTTGTTCATTTTTTTTACAAAAGAAACAATACAAGACAATCCCATAAATGATAATGTACAAAATATAAAAAAATGAAAGGTAGCAGAAAGAAGAATAAATCTTATTATATCTGCCCCTTTTTTCCAACAATCAGATTAAACAATAATAATCTTCAACCAACAGTACAAAATGACTAACTCTTTCTAATTTTCTAACTAATACAATACACATTACGCTATTTCATATATTTTTTAACACATTCGTTTTGATCATTTTCTTAAATGTAAACATTGACTTGGCATTTTTAACTACATTCTCCAAGCCATTCCATAATCTAATTCCCTGGATTGAGGTAGAACGTCCCTTCAAACTAGTTCTGAATTGTGGTTTTACAAACATCTCTGTCCCCTTAAGATTATAACAACTTTGTCTTTTAACAAAATGCATTTGGATATTTAAAGGTAATGCATTATTTTGAGCCCTATACATAACTGATAAAATATTATAGTCTACCAAATCATGGAACTTCAATAACTTCAGTTGATAAAATAATGTACTTGATGGATGACAGTAATGTTTTCTAGTGATAATTCTTACAGCTCTTTTCTGTAATACAAAAATAGGCTTTGTGATTGTTTTACACGCTTTCCCCCAAACATCAATACAATAGATTAAGTGTGGAACAATGATTGTGTTATACAACAAATACAGAGCTTTATCATTCAATAGGTCTCTGACTTTGTACAGTACTGCAATCGATTTAGCTATTTTTATTCTTACAGAATTTATGTGTTGTTTCCATGTCAGTTTGTCATCAATGATAACACCCAAAAACTTCACCTCACTCACTCTACAAATCTCAACACCCTCAATTTTGAGTGGAACATCAACAGTTTTCTTTTTATTACTGAATATCATGTAATTAGTTTTTTCTAGATTTAATGATAATTTATTGATTTTAAACCAAGTTTGTATTTTGACAAATTCTGTCTTTATCAATTCCAACATTTGTTCTATATCTTCACCTAAACAGAAAAATGTGGTATCATCAGCAAAAAGTACACATTTAAGGAGTCCTGACACATTTACCAAGTCATTCACATATAAAATAAATAGCTTTGGTCCAAGTACAGAGCCTTGGGGAACTCCACATGTGATATTACAGAGGTCAGATCTTACATCATTTATTTGTACAAATTGTTTCCTATCTTTTAAGTAGCTAGATACCCACTGTAATGCTGGTCCTCTAATACCATATTTGTACAGTTTTTCAAGGAGAATGGTGTGGTCAATAGTAGGGATGGGGCAGATCCGATCCAGTATCGGTATCCGATACCAGCATTATTTAAGTATCGGATATCAGATCAAACCTGCCGATACTTTTCCGATCCAGCTTCAAAGAGCACTTGTGTTCAATCACAATCTGTGACTGCCCTTTTTAACATTGTGTGAGATAAACCCAATGAAGACACTCTTAAGCCTTACAATAAGGGGGTTCCCTATTGTAAGGCTTAAGAGTGTCTTCATTGGGTTTATCTCACACAATGTTAAAATGAATAGTTTGGGTGCAAAAGTTTCATTATACAGAGTCAAATACCTGAACAGTATCGGATCGGGAAAGTATCGGTATCGGTCGATACTGAGTTAATAAGTATCGGTATCGGATCGGAAGTGAGAAATGTGGATCGGTGCATCCCTAGTCAATAGTATTGAATGCTTTTTTAAAATCAACAAAAATACTGATACAATATTGTTTTTGATCGACAGCAGTAGTTATTTGTTCCATTAATTCCATGAGAGCCATTGATGTAGAGTTTTTTGCTCTAAACCCATACTGACTGTTGCTTAGAATATTTTGTTTATCTATAAATTGATCTAGTCTGTTTACAAATAGTTTTTCAAGAATTTTTGAAAACTGTGGTAACAAGGATATAGGTCTATAATTGTTGAACACACATTTATCACCATTTTTAAAAAGAGGAACGACCTTAGCTACTTTCATATTATCTGGAAATATTCCTGTTGAAAATGATAAATTACATATGTATGTAAACGGCTCAATAACATGGCTCATTATGTCCTTTACAAACATCATATCCATGTCCACCCAGTCTTTTGATCTCTTGTCTGTAAGATTTTTTACTACATTCATTATTTCCTCTTTGTTAGTTCCATTTAGAAAAATACTATTTGCACAACCTTTAATTGAATGGATCACATTATTATCTGCTTTTGGTATTTTAGCTGCAAGGCTTGATCCAACATTCACAAAATATTGATTAAATCCATTTACAATTTCATTTTCATCATGAATTTCATCGTTGTCTTTTACAAAGTATTTTGAAATACCAGTTTTTGTTTTATGATTCTTCAGGACACTATTCATTACTCGCCATGTTGCTTTCATATCACCATTACTTTTATCTAATAATTTACTATAATATTCTTTCTTATGTTTCCTTATAATCCCTACTAAAACAGAGTAATCACCAGAAAACATTTCACTCACCCTTCAAACACCTTGTTTATTCAACTAAACTTATTGAAATTCCAGGAATTGGTAGAATATAGTATTTTATCAATTATGTATAGGGCTCATAATAACACATTACCTTTAAATATCCAAAGAAATTTTATAAAAAGACAAAGTTATTACAATCTCAAAGGGACAGAGATATTCATCAAACCACAATTCAGAACCAGCTTAAAAGGACGGTCTACCTCAATTCAGGGAATTCGATTGTGGAATGCTCTGGAGAGTGATGTTAAAAATGAAAAATCAATGTATACATTTAAGAAAAAGGTCAAAAAGGACTTGCTCAAAAACTATATGATGTAATCTTGCGTGTTTGTGTATTACAATTATGTTGTACTTATGATGTACGGTACGTTTGTGTATTACAGTTAGAAAAATTAAGTAGAGTTATTCATTTTATGAAGCAGTTTGTGTATTACAGTTAGAAAAATTAAGTAGAATTATTCATTTTTGTGATGAATTTGTGTATTACAATTAGGAAAATTAAGTAGAATTATTCATTTTGTGAACATCTTGATGTTGTGCCATCTTTTAGTTTGTGTATTTCAATTAGAAAAATTAAGTAGAATTAAGTAGAATTATTCATTTTATGATCTAGTTTGTGTATTACAGTTAGGAAAATTAATAAAAAAAAAATAGGAAAATTAAATAAAATTATAAAAAAATAAAATAAAAAAAATAAAAAAATTAGAATTAGAAAATTAATTAGAATTATGGGTGATGTAGTTTGTGTATTACAGTTAGAAATATTAAGTAGAATTATTCATTTTGTGATCTAGTTTATGTTTTACAGTCAGGAAAATTAAGTAGAATTATTCATTTTGTGATGTAGTTTGTGTATTACAGTTAGGAAAATAGGTAGAACTATTCATTCTGTGATGTTGCTTGAAAGTTATCATTGGTTGAACAAACTGTGAAATAGGGGCAGATATAATAAGATTTCATCTTCTTTCTGCTCCCTTCATTTTATCCTACTTGTAATCTTGTATCTGATGAAACTGTCTTGTATTGTTCTTTTAAAATGAATGAATAAACATCAAATCAAATCAAATCAAACTAATTTATTTTTATACTTTTTATATTTTTCTTCAGCGCTCTGACTTCGCAATTTCAAGAAACATGAATACAAATAATTCTTTTTTTTTTACAAGCATTTCTCAACCCTTTTGTCATCCATGGTTGATCAACGTATTTCTCTTTGTATAATTTGTTTGCACACAATTCTTTTCATACAGAGCTTCCAAGATATTCATAAACTCATCATATGATCTGTTCACATCATCAACATACACTTCATTCCAGTCTTGTTTATCTAGATCCTCTTTTAATTTTTCCAAAACTTTTTTTGACGTGTTTATGATCTTTTTCTTCGTTGTAACTGCTTTTGTGATGCTTTGATCATTTTTATAGATTGTGAAAACTGGTAAATGATCACTTAAGTCGGTCGTTAAGATACCACCTATCACGTCCCCATTTGTTATATTTGTGAAAATATTATCAATTATTGTGGCACTATGAGTTGTAATTCTTGTTGGCTTTGATATCAATGGATACATATTTAAACTGTACATTGAGTTTATAAATGTGCTTATGTTATTTGAATCTGTTTTATTTCCCATATCAATGTTAAAGTCTCCACACAAAAAAAACATTTTTATTAAAACTCTTCTCCATTAGCTCCAAGATTTTATCCGTGAATATTTCTATATTTGCTCCTGGTGATCTATATACACAACTTATTATTATGTTTTTATCGTTTTTGTTTATTATTTCTATTGTTATCATTTCCATAATATTATCAACTATTATTGACATTTCACTATTTAATTTACATTTTATTTCATTATTGACAAATAGAGCGACTCCACCACCTCTTTTATTGTTTCTGTTCATATGATATAATTCATACCCCGCGATGTGAATATTACTTGTGTTATCATCATTGAGCCATGTCTCTGACAGCGCTATTATCGTAAAAGTTCTATTTAACTGTTTTAAAGACCGTGTAAAGTGAATTTCAATATTTTCTTCAATAAACATTAAAAATGTCATAATTGTAATCTTGTAAATGAGTAAAAAGTCTCAAAATTGTAGCTCAATTAATTTTGGAGTTATAGAGCAAGGCAGACAGGTCCTAGGTGAGGGATCAGACAAAGTGCAGCCCAAAAACCCCTATGATGAGTACAATTAATGGACTAAGTTTTCCCTCGCCCGGACGCGGGTCACCGGGGCCCCACTCTGGAGCCAGGCCCGGAGGTGGGGCACGCTGGCGAGCGCCTGGTGGCCGGGCTTTTACCCATGGAGCCCGGCCGGGCACAGCCCGAAGAGGAGACGTGGGTCCCCCTTCCCATGGGCTCACCACCTGTGGGAGGGGCCAAAGGGGTCGGGTGCAATGTGAGATGGGTGGTGGCCGAGGGCGGGGACCCTGGCGGTCTGATCCTCGGCTACAGAAGCTGGCCATTGGGACATGGAATGTCACCTCTCTGGTGGGGAAGGAGCCTGAGCTAGTGTGTGAGGTTGAGAGGTTCCGACTAGAAATAGTCGGACTCACCTCAACGCATGGCTCTGGCTCTGGAACCAGTTTCCTTGAGAGGGGTTGGACACTCTTCCACTCTGGAGTTGCCCCTGGTGAGAGGCGCCGAGCAGGAGTGGGCATACTGGTTGCCCCCCATCTTGGTGCCTGTACGTTGGGGTTCACCCCGGTGAACGAGAGGGTAGCCTCCCTTCGCCTACGTGTGGGGGGACGGGCTCTGACTGTTGTTTGTGCCTATGCACCAAACGGCAGCTCAGACTACCCACCCTTTTTGGAGTCCTTGGAGGGGGTATTGGAGAGTGCGCCTCCTGGGGACTCCCTTGTTCTACTGGGGGACTTCAACGCTCACGTGGGCAATGACAGTGAGACCTGGAGGGGTGTGGTTGGGAGGAACGGCCCCCCTGATCTGAACCAGAGTGGTGTTCTGTTGTTGGACTTCTGTGCTCGTCATGGATTGTCCATAACGAACACCATGTTTAAGCATAAGGGTGTCCATATGTGCTCTTGGCACCAGGACACCCTAGGTCGCAGTTCGATGATCGACTTTGTTGTCGTCTCATCTGATCTGCGGCCGCATGTCTTGGACACTCGGGTGAGGAGAGGGGCGGAGCTGTCAACTGACCACTACCTGGTGGTGAGTTGGCTCCGATGGTGGGGGAGGATGCCGGTCAGACCTGGCAGACCCAAACGTATTGTGAGGGTCTGCTGGGAACGTCTGGCAGAGTCTCCCGTAAGACGGAGCTTTAACTCCCACCTCCGGGAGAGCTTTGAACACGTTCCAAGGGAGGCGGGGGACATGGAGTCCGAGTGGGCCGTGTTCCGCGCCTCTATTGTCGAGGCAGCTTATCGGAGCTGTGGCCGCAAGGTTGTTGGTGCCTGTCGTGGTGGCAACCCTCGAACCCGGTGGTGGACACCGGCAGTGAGGGATGCTGTCAGGCTGAAGAAGGAGTCCTATTGGGCCTTTTTGGCTTGTGGGACCCCGGAAGCAGCTGATAGGTACCGGCAGTCCAAGCGGCATGCGGCTCGGGTGGTTGCTGAGGCAAAAACTCGGGCGTGGGAGGAGTTCGGAGAGGCCATGGAGAATGACTTCCGTACGGCTTCGAGGCGATTCTGGTCCACCATCCGGCGTCTCAGGGGGGGAAAGAGGTACGAGACCAACACCATTTATGGTGGAGGTGGCGTGCTACTGACCTCAACTCGGGATGTTGTGAGTCGGTGGGCGGAATACTTCGAAGACCTCCTCAATCCTACTGGCACGTCTTCCACTGAGGAAGCAGAGCCTGGGGACTTTGGGTCGGGTTCTCCGATCTCTGGTGCTGAGGTCGCCGAGGTGGTTAAAAAGCTCCGCGGTGGCAAGGCTCCGGGGGTGGATGAGATTCGCCCGGAGTTCCTTAGGGCTCTGGATGTTGTAGGGTTGTGTTGGCTTACGCGACTCTGCAATATCGCGTGGACATCGGGGGCAGTTCCCTTGGATTGGCAGACTGGGGTGGTGGTTCCCCTATTTAAAAAGGGGGACCGTAGGGTGTGTTCCAACTATAGGGGGATCACACTCTTAAGCCTCCCTGGTAAGGTCTATTCAGGGGTTCTGGAGAGGAGGGTCCGTCGGATAGTCGAACCTCGGATTCAGGAGGAGCAGTGTGGTTTTCGTCCTGGTCGTGGAACACTGGACCAGCTCTACACCCTCAGCAGGGTCCTGGAGGGTGCGTGGGAGTTTGCCCAACCAGTTTACATGTGCTTTGTGGACTTGGAGAAGGCATTCGACCGCGTCCCTCGGGGGGTTCTGTGGGGGGTACTCCGGGAGTATGGGGTACCAGGCCCTTTGATAAGGGCTGTTAGGTCCCTGTACGACCGGTGTCAGAGCTTGGTCCGCATTGCCGGCAGTAAGTCAGGCTCGTTTCCGGTGAGAGTTGGACTCCGCCAAGGTTGCCCTTTGTCACCGATTCTGTTCATAACTTTTATGGACAGAATTTCTAGGCGCAGCCAAGGTGTTGAGAGGATCCGTTTTGGTGACCTTAGAATCGCTTCTCTGTTTTTTGCAGATGATGTGGTCCTACTGGCTTCATCAGTTCGTGATTTACAACTTTCACTGGAGCGGTTTGCAGCCGAGTGTGATGCGGCCGGGATGAGGATCAGTTCCTCCAAATCCGAGGCCATGGTCTTGAGCCGGAAAAGGGTAGCATGCCCTCTCCGGGTCGGGGAGGAGGTCCTGCCCCAAGTGGAGGAGTTTAAGTATCTCGGGATCTTGTTCACGAATGAGGGAAAACTGGAGCGTGAGATCGATAGGCGGATAGGTGCAGCGTCCGCAGTGAAGCGGGCGCTGTACCGGTCTGTCGTGGTGAAGAGAGAGCTGAGTCAAAAGGCAAAGCTCTCAATTTACCGATCGATCTACGTTCCCACCCTCATCTATGGTCATGAGCTTTGGGTTATGACCGAAAGAACAAGATCTCGGATACAAGCGGCTGAAATGAGTTTTCTCCGCAGGGTGGCTGGACTCTCCCTTAGAGATAGGGTGAGAAGCTCAGTCATCCGGGAGGGACTCGGAGTAGAGCCGCTGCTTCTCCACATCGAGAGGAGCCAGTTGAGGTGGCTCGGGCATCTGGTTAGGATGCCTCCTGGACGCCTCCCTGGTGAGGTGTTCCGGGCACGTCCCACCGGGAGGAGACCCAGAGGAAGACCCAGGACGCGCTGGAGGGACTATGTTTCTCGGCTGGCCTGGGAACGCCTTGGGATTCCCCCGGAGGAGCTGCTCCAAGTGGCTGGGGAGAGGGAAGTCTGGGCCTCCCTACTTAGGCTGCTACCCCCGCGACCCGACCTCGGATAAGCGGAAGAAGATGGATGGATGGATGGATGGTTATAGAGCAAACTGTGTATAAAGATATTTCTGTTTCAGGATTTTTTAGGCGTGTTTTAAATGTGACAGTTTTGTCACGCGGTCTTCTTAAGTATAGCCCCACCCCCTGCAGCTCCAGCCGTATAAATTCGCCTCGGTGGAGCCGTTCACTCGCGAATCGCAGATAGCATCAGATAGCAATAGCATAGATATTTTGTTCATTGTTAGCTAGCTAATCAATTATGCCTCGTTCGTGCATCTTCCCTGGATGTCGCAATGGTCAGGGCACCCGTACAAATCATAACGTGTTTTTATACCACGTGGTTTTATACTGAGTATCTGTAATGCCTGGATAGGTCAATGGAAAAGCGTTCGCCTTCCGTCCCAAACCTTATGGGTTCAATTCCCGCATGGTACAACTTTTTTATTTTTTATTCATTCCAGATTAAAAACACACAAGAAAACTATTTACAAAAACAGCGTAACTCTTGGAAAAAGTAGCTGCTGTTACAGACAGAACTCAGATAAAAACAGAGCAGGTTTACTGGCTCTGCTCCTGTCTGCCTCTCCACACACAGCTCAGCTGCAGGCCGCAGTACTGCGCTGAAACCACGCCCACGCGCTGACACGCCCCCACAGTTTCAGACCAAGGGAAAATTATGTTTTTTCATGATTTTTGAGACTTAATTTTATAAGGAAAACAATGTTTTTAATCAGTCAGATTTATATGGGTGATTAATAACACATATTTATGCCATGTGACAAACTAAAAACACACATTTAATTTCACTTTACACGGTCTTTAAGTAATCTGTTATTTTGGATATGTTTGCCTTTATACTTCTGCTATTAAAGTGAATAATAGAGAGAACTCCATTTGATATATTGATGTCATTAAACTGCTCTTCATTATAATATTCGCTATCTTTTATTACAGGAAAAAAATTTGCATCAATCACATTTTCAACATTATATATTTTAGGTTCTGAGTCTTCGTATGTTGTCATGTTCTAATGTATTTGTTCATTTCACTGTATATTTTATCCATTTTGAGTGTGAGTTGTTTCATTGATTTGTAATTTTTCATCTCCTGAGTTCATCCAGATCCTTCAGCTCTTTTATCATTTTAGGCTGAGACCCTTCCTTTGTTTTGATAAAGATGTATCCATTTCTTGTCCATGTTGATGCTATTTTGTTCTGTTTTTTTAACAACCTTGCTTCATGTGCAATGTTTCCATTTTTTTGGTTAGATGTTCATTTATGTAAACGTTTGATCCCCGCAGATTTTTTTTTGCTTGCCTAACATAGTTTTTTGTATTCCTGCTAATGAACTTGACAACTACTGACGGTCCAAATCTTGGTGATTTACTGGGCAGGGTGTGACAGAACGAAATGTCCCCATAGACTATGTTCATGTTCATGTTCTGTAAAAAAGTAACTACATGCTCCTCCAGAGTCTCTTGTTCTTCCTGAGTTTCATTCTCAGTTTGGTCATTGTTAGTAAGAGCTCTTTTATATGTCCGACACTTACTAACATCAAGTCCTGAGATCACCAAGTTGTCTTGCTTTGTGTATTGTTCTAAGTCATCTATTTTTTGTTCCAGTTCAGCAATTTTATTGTTTTTGCTAATTATCAGATCTTTCAGTTGTCTTATTTCATTAACCAGACCGGCCTGGGAATCCATTTTTGCTGATAATTTTTCTATTTGTTCACCCATAAAGTTGAGTGATTGTTTAAAGTCTTGCATTTCTGTTGAGTTGTTTTCCTTCGACTCTGGTGACTTTGGTCCTTTACCTCTCGTCATACTTACAGAGTTTGTAGTCTAGTGGTAGCAGGTCTCTGGTTTTGTTTGCAAAACACTTTTGCCAAAACCATAATGTGTATGAGTTCATCAAAGTGAAACCATAATGCAAATTCATCAAAGTGAAACCATACTGGATCAGTCAAGGCCCGGGTTAACAACGTCGGTGCTGTTGACAAACAGGGTGCCGGCGGAAATTGTGCTACTGTTAGTCGAAGACCCCGAGGAGGGAAACGTGTCAGGAGACAGAGGGAGAGGAGGAAAGTGAAGAATGTAGGACTGAGGGTTGCAACTCTAAATGTGGGGACAATGACAGGCAAAGGTAGAGAGCTGGCTGACATGATGCAGAGAAGAAAGGTAGATGTTTTATGTGTCCAAGAGACCAAGTGGAAGGGCAGCAAGGCTCGCAGTATTGGAGCAGGGTTCAAACTGTTTTACCATGGTGTGGATAGAAAGAGAAATGGAGTAGGGGTGGTCCTGAAGGAGGAGTTGGCAAAGAATGTAGTAGAGGTGAAGAGAGTGTCAGATAGGGTGATGTGTCTGAAGGTAGAAGTAGAAGGTCTGATGCTAAACATAGTCAGTGGTTATGCTCCACAGGTTGGATGTGATGGGGAGGAGAAAGATCTGGATGAAGTGATAGAGAGTATTCCCAGGGAGGAAAGAGTGGTGATGGTAGCAGACCTGAATGGACATGTTTTTTTGTTTGTTGTTTGCACAAAAAGAAACAACACATAAAAGAAAAGTAAAAAAGAAAACAAAATGTGCAGGAGAGGTCATAAAAACCCTAATTGGGCTTACAAGCGCACCCCCCCCCCTCTAAAAAAATAAAGAAGAAAATCATAGAAGCTTATAAACTTAGATCTTTCTTCAAACATACACAATTACATACCAAAGCAAAAGATAATAGTTGATATTAAATAAATTTAAATTGTCAATAAAAATTATAAAATGAAATAAAAACTAATGTGTTAGAAATTCAATAAAGTTTGTTTAAACTTTCTTTTAAGTATATACAGATAATGTTGTACATGATTCACTTAATTGTTTCAAACTGTTCCACAGCACAACACCCTGATACATGAATGAAAATTTAGCAACAGTGGTTCTACAGAAGGGGATATGAATAATAATAAGACTTAAACTCAAAGAAATTATGAAAATATTTAGGTAAAGAAAGTGGAATACATATAACTTTATACATTAGGATTCCTGTTTGATACTTATTCACATCATAGATTGTAAGAATTTCTAATTTTTTTAAAGGGGACCTCAGATGTATTTTTTAAATTTTTATGGTATTTCTGTGGGATATCCAGACCCTATTCCTTCAATTTAATGCACAAAATAATTATTAGATAATCAATTATACCCTTTTTAATTCTGCCATTTTTAACTTTCGTTTTGAACGACCGGTTTCTTGAAGTCCACGCCCTTCAACGATCTGTTCACGCCCTCTGTAACAGCCAGTATCTGTAATGTGTTGTTGTTTTAAAATTAGCTCTTTTTTTATTACTCATTTGACTTACTGTTAGTGTTAGCTTAAGATAACTTACCGAAACCCGTCTGAGCGCGCCGCAGTTTGCTGCTCCTTTTAGCATTAGACCACCCGAATCCGAAGCTAATGTTAGCTTGTTCCTCTTCCGGTTTTCGCCAGCTCCGCTCGTTGCACGCGATGAGATTTTGGGAGTTATCGCTGTTCCAGTGAAGACAACACAAAGTTCACCAAGTGTCTCCCGTAAATTAATCTGTAAGGAGAAGGTCCTCTTGCTGCGAGCCTGCTGCGAGGCTGCTGCAAGGCTGTACAGTTGAAGCTCCGCTCCATCGCGCCGGAAGAGGGTCCCGTCGAACCCGGTCCTTCCGCCTGTGGTCCGCTCGTTTAATTTTTGCCGGCTGCGCGTTGGCAGCGATCGCAAATACACTAAAAATTGAACTAAAACATAAAAATAACAATTATACTTTATTTATAAAGCCATTTAAAAAAACACAGCTGCAACAAAGTGCTGTACACATGAAATTAAGAACATATAAACAAAAGATGAGATGAAATCATGAAAAACAACAGTCATGTGTTTAATACAGAAGTGGGTTGAGCCTAACCAGGGGTTGCTAGGTGAGGGGCTGGACTCAGGTTTGATCTGATTGGCTGGCGGCTTGTGACGTCAATAAATGCAGGAAGTGTGAATCCTGGTGTATTTATCAAAAATAAATAAATCTACTTAGAGTAAATAAACCACTGGGTGCATTTTTTTGGCACAAGGACTGTTTTTTTATGAAGTAAATACCCAAAGTTTAGTAAAAAAACATTAAAAAGTGAATTTTGCATGTGTGGTCCCCTTTAAGAGAGGTGTGGATAGAGCTAAATAAGGAGAGTTAGTGACAATTCTTACAAAAGACTTTTGAAGTTTAGGTACTAGCCCAAATTAAATTACAGCAAGAAATATGGGGATAAATCAAACTATTGTACAAAGTCAATAAAGTACTTGTTTTTAGATATGGTTTAACCTTTTTTATAATACCTAACGATTTAGAAATCTTTTTATGCACAGATTCACAGTGATTCTTAAAACAAGTTTCTCATCAATATACCCTGATGCATGCTCAATAATCCAGGTAGAAAAATCAAAAAAAGCTAAGTCTGATCCTCTGGACATTCAAAAAACAAAACAAAACAAAGCAAAAAAAATGTAGAAACGTTTCGTCTTTTGTCCGAAAGACTTCCTCAGTCTGAGAAGCTGTGTTCAGCTCAGTCTTATAAATAGCACCCTCTCACAGTGGATCAACCGTGGTCTCATCAATATAGACACCTAAAAACTTTGCTGGTTGTTGGTGAAGGAAACAGAGGGGATGAGGAAGTGATGGGTAGGTTTGGTGTCAAGGAAAGAAACCAGGAAGGAAAGATGGTGGTGGATTTTACCAAGAGAATGGAAATGGCTATACAGGTAGTCCCCGACTTACGAGCGAGTTCCGTTACAACGAGGCGCTCGTAACACGGAAATCTCGTAATTTGGAACGGCCGCCACGTGTCTCGTAAGTCCGGAATTTCGCTCGTAAGTTGGAACGGTTTTGCTAGCGCGACTACAAACACTCGTTTTTCATCGAAAAACTGCTTATGAGTGCATAAAAATGATCGGAAACGTGTGTCCACATGTTTAGCTAACGAACTGTGGTGAAAAAACACAGAAAAACTCAGTATTTTTTGTGTTTTTTCCAAAAATTTGCCAGCTCGTAAGTCCGGATCCTCGTAAGTAAGAGCGCTCGTAAGTCGGGGACTACCTGTAGTCAATACCTATTTCCAAAAGAGGGAGGAACATAGAGTGACCTATAAGAGTGGAGGAAGGAGTACACAGGTCGACTACATTCTGTGTAGAAGAGGAAACCTGAGGGAGATTGGAGACTGTAAGGTTGTGGCAGGGGAGAGCGTGGCCAGACAGCATCGGATGGTTGTGTGTAGAATGACTGTTGTTGTGAAGAAGAGAAAAAGAGTAAAACCAGAGAAGAAGACCAAATGGTGGAAGATGAAGAAGGAAGAATGTTGTGAGAAATTCAGAGACGAGCTGTTAAAGGCTCTGGGTGGTAAGAAAGAGCTTCCAAGTGACTGGACTACTACAGCAACAGTAATTAGAGAGACAGGTAGGAAGGTACTTGGTGTGTCATCTGGACAGAGAATGGATGATAAGGAAACCTGGTGGTGGAATAGTGAAGTGCAGGACGCCATTCAAAGAAAGAGATTAGCCAAGAAGAAATATGACAGTGAGAGGACTGAAGAGAGGAGACAGGAATATAAGGAGATGGGACATAGAGCAAAGAGGGAAGTAGCTAAGGCAAAGCAGAGGGCGTACAATGAGTTGTATGGGAGACTGGACACTAAAGAGGGCGAGAAGGACTTGTACCGATTGGCAAGACAGAGGGATCAGGCTGGAAAGGATGTGCAGCAGGTTAGGCTTATTAAAGATGGGAATGGGAATGTTCTAACAAGTGAGGAGAGTGTGATGGGAAGATGGAAGGATTACTTTGAGGAGCTAATGAATGAAGAGAATGAAAGAGAAAGAAGAGTGGAGGTCATAGAAACTGTGGACCAGGAAGTGGGAAAGATTAGTGAGGGTGAAGTCCGGAAAGCTCTGAAAAGAATGAAGAAGGGGAAGGCAGTAGGACCTGATGACATAAGAGATAAGAGATAAGAGATTTATTTATTAACATTGCACCGTAATAATACAACGTGATTATGTAGCACAGTCGTCCGGAAGAGGGAAGAGTATGCAAGCTGCAGCATTTCCAAACACATTCATGTTCTTCTGCGCGGCCGCTCTCATCCGTCTCCGGATGGAGGTCAAACAGATATGGAAAAAGGAAAAACACAATAGGTATCATTGGTGATATTCAAAAAAAGAATCTATCAAAGATTGCCTTAAGACACTCTATGATAAAGTCCCAAAAACTCTATCAGCAGTAAGCACAGCCAGACAAGACATTGTTGCAGATTTGACGACATGCAAGGAGATCAAAGAGTCTGTGAGCAGCACTTCAGATAACACAGTTCAGCAGTTGTTATGCTTGGCGCCTCTGAGCACTCTCCCAGGGACCTCTTGGGAGGGAGGGGGAGGGGGTCAGCAGTGTCTCTCAGCTTCACTCCAGGAGAATAGTTTCCAAACAGCCTTCTTTTCAAGGTCGTGTGCAGAAACCAGATTAGATAGTTCTTTTGTTTATCTTCAATCCAGGCCACAGTGTTCTTTTTGACTGCAGCCTTCCAGAGTCCAGGTGCTGTTCAGGTCCAAAATCGCCGAATCAAATGAGTTTCCGAGGCTACAAACCTCCATCTGTGCCCTGATTGAGGCCGGGCGGCTGTAAACGAGTTCCAAAGCGCACCGCAGGTCCACGGTGGTCTACCGCCGCTCCCATTGTGCGGTTCAGCTCGTACAACAGCTGGGTTGAGGAGCTTACAGCCCGGATCAGAGACTCTTGCTGATCAGGAAGTTTGGCCAGTGTGCCGATAGCTGCCGAAATCTTCCTGACCTTCCAGTAACAGACAGCTCCGCTCACGCCAAAAAACAGAGCAGCTGCCACCAATATTCCAATAATCCACAAATCTTCCACGTCTTCGACAGACAAGACGGTCAAACACATGGGTTGCCACTGTCCCCACGAGTCCATCATGTATCCGACAGCGTGCGTGTCAGAGGGGCAGGCCGCTTCTCCTGGCCCGGTCCGCTTCGTGGAAAAAATCTTATCTATAGATGAAACAGCCCAATTTATTAACTCCATCGCAAATTGGTTCGAGTGAGCGCTGAAGAGTCACGGACGAGACAAAAAGCAAGCAGGGAGGAGGAAAACTTAGGGAGGGAAGGAGCAAAAAGATATGCGACTTGCTTTGTCGAGAGCCGGAAGAGTGGAGGTTTGGAAATGTCTTGGAGAGATGGCAGTGAGGTTTTTGACTCAAATATTTAATGGAATATTTGAGGGTGAGAAAATGCCTGAAGAATGGAGAAGAAGTGTGCTGGTTCCCATTTTTAAAGGGGACCAAAGATGCAAAATTCACTTTTTAATTTTTTTTTACTCAACTTTGGTTATGTACTTCTTAAAAAAAACAGTCCTAGGGCCAAAAAAATGCACCCAGTGGTATATTTACTCTAAGTATATTTATTTTTCAGTGATATAAATGTCTCGTTTTCAAATCCAACGGCTTGTGATGTCCCAAGCCGTAGGACAACCCACCCCAACCTGAGTCCAGCCCCTCACCTAGCAACCCCTGGTGCGGCTCCACCCACTTCAGTATAAAAGACGTCACGGTTGTTTTTCCTGAGTTCATCTCAGAGTTCGATGTTTCGTTGTTGTTAAAATGCAGTACTGCTAATAACTAATTATCTATCAGTAAAAACGAAAAAACTTATTTACGGGCTCTTAAATCAACCGGACGACTGCTCACGGACCATATCCGATCCACGCCGGATGTGGTCCGTGAAAAAAGCGGTCCCCGCTAGAGAGAGCGTGTATAGCAGTTAGCAGCCAGTGTGTTACTCTGCAGCCTTATTGCTTGTTTTCGAAGAGTCAGATGAAGAGTTTTTAACATGGAGGGTGAACTTATGGATGTTTCTCAGCAGCCTACGCGACGCGTCAGCGCCTCATTTGCCCTGCCCAAAATGGCGTCTTCCTCTGGGTCTGACTCAGGGTCGCCTTTGGAGGGCGGAGTTATGCTGCGTTCCAGTTACCTCGTATTGTGGGGATTTCCAAGGTCCCAGTGGTGGATTTAAACCGGAACGCCCGCTCCAGTGGGGAACTCCCACTCGTGAAGTGGGGGAATTTTTTCTGCCCCCAGTTTACCGCAGTGACGATTTCAAAATGGCGGCTACTCGCGTCCTTAGTAAGTTAGCCTGGTTGATACCAGACCCATGTCCTTCACTTCGCTTTGTACTAGGGTCTGGCATCTCTCCCATAGACAGCGATTTCTCCGTTAGATTTTTGAATGGACCAATCAGAGAACAGAAGGCGGAGTTTTGTTAGTTTAGCCTGGCGAGGTCCAGGCTATTCAGATAAAAAGCTCAGAAACCACTCGGTGGATATTTTTTCTGCTACCAGTGTGTAATTATATGTCTCTAATTTACTGACTGTTGGCCTAGATGAAACATTTGAGATAAAATTCGATTTTTTATCATTTATTTTCGTAGCGCACCCGAGGCTGTTTGGAAAATGTCAAACCGAAACTATTTAAATCCAGCAGATTTGACCATTTCGTGAATTGATTTAGGAACTGTTAAGCTCAGGAACACTTCTGATATAACGTCAGCTAAGAAATATATTTTTTATCAGCAGAGAAATAATAGTTTACCTTGTTTTATTGAAAATTCCTTCGTGGCGGCAGCCATTTTGAATGACGACGTCAGTCGACGTCGTTCAAAACTCCGCCTTCTGCTCTCTGATTGCTCAGGAACACTTCTGATATAACGTTAGCTAAGAAATACATTTTTTATCAGCAGAGAAATAATAGTTTTTTACCTTGTTTTATTGAAAATTCCTTCGTGGCGGCAGCCATTTTGAATGACGACGTCAGTCGACGTCGTTCAAAACTCCGCCTTCTGTTCTCTGATTGGTCCGGTCAAAAATCTACCGGAGATATCCTTGTCTATGGGACAAGTCCCAGACCCAGCAGTGAAGGGAAATGAGAATTGAGCGGAGCTGCGTAGGAATGGCGAGGGCCAGGCTATTAGTAAGTAAACTCCTTAACTTTTACTAAAATAACAGTTGTAAAATGTTGTTGTGTGTTTTTTAATCACACACACAACTTAAGCGTATGCGTGTGAACAAAGATCACATTAAAAACCCGTGTTTAGCTGCATGGCATGTGGTGTACGGCTGTTTTTGTCGTTGTTTGGATCACAACAGTTCACTAGGCCAGCGGCAGCGACTTTCATTCGCCACATTTTATTATTTAGCACATTAAAAAAGTAACTATTAGTTATGAATTTTATTTTAAAATATATTTTTTACCCTTGTTTTCTTTGGCGCTGTGGCTTATTTTTGTTAGGCAACCCAGAACTAAACACACATTGTTTGTTGAACTGACTATAAATTAGCACTAAACTGGGTAAAAAAAAATATATTTGGTTTCCAAAGATCCGTGTTTAGAAACATTCTATAACCCTGTATGTTATTTCTGTGTTAGGACGTGTATATTTGTGTAGTAAGTGTGTGTGTGTTTGTTTTTAGTCTACCTCGACCAGTACAACAACATGTTTGTTGATGAGCAGAGAACAACAACATTTTCTGGCAGCCTGTATCGCAGTGCAGGGGATTTGTCCTGTTTGTACATTGATGCAAACCTCACTATGAAAGTTGAGCTTATCCAACCTGCACAGGACAGCACAGCTGGTAAGATTTAGGAAAAATAATATGTTTTAATGCAAACCAAACCAATTACAGTACTGTATAATGAATTTAACAATACTGTGTATCCTTTAAAATGTTTTTTTCAGAGAACTGTGATGACTCTGTGAACTGTGAAGACAACTGGCAGAGGGGCAATAAAGTTACAATTCTACCACGAAATGGACGAACTCATGGGAGCCCAGCATGACATTTCCTACCCAGTCGTTGGCACAGATAAAGGTGTTACTGTGCGGCGGACAGAAGCATTGGGTAGGACCACCAACACTCCATTTGAAACGCCAGACTCGGACGCAGAAAACTTACAGTCAAAAACTCTGTTGTCACAAGGAACATCCACCACTCGCAAGCGAAGAAGGTCTAGTGAGGTTTTGGAGTTCTTCCGCCAGTCAGAGGAAAACAGTCAAGGGCGAGATCAAGACATGATGGAGCAAATGAAATCAGCCCAGGATGAAATCAGCCCAGGATGATTTCAAGTCACTGATGACTCAGATGCTACAGAAAATGTAGCTGTACTGTTAAATTTCTTATTGTTTTGCACAACTTGTTTTTTTTTATTATTATTTTTATGGTGAAGTTACTGTGAAAGTTTTTTTTGTTTGTTTTTTCACATAGTTGATTTTGCACAGGTTTGGCCCAGTAAAAACTGTGGGTTTTCAGTGCCTTTGATTGTATGAATATTGAAATGCTGTTGTGTTGCACATTTTGTAATTAAAACTGAAACTTTCAGACAACTGAGATTTCTTTTCAATATGAGCTATTTGCTTGCAAAGGTTAAAATAGAAACTATTTTGTATAAACTAGTTTAATAGTACAGTATTGAAACTATTTTGCATTACTAGCTGCAGAGCAGAGTAACATTTTTTTTACCCTACATTACACAAAAGGTATGTTTCCCTAAAATTTAGCTATGTTCACATTACTCGTTTATTTTTGGTAATGTGTTATTATGACCTGTGCAGTTCTGACAGATACTTAAAGACTAATGAGCTTTGATTAAGGCAGTAATAATATTTGATTGTTGCAACCCATCCTTTTAAAATTTTGTCACGACTCAAAGACAAAATGCTGGATTTAAAGAAATGTGTTTATTAAGCTTCATTTTAGTCATCTTTCAAGTACATTTGTACAGCCAGTTTTGTCATGAACAAGTGTGCTAATAATGTGGGAAGATGCAAAACAAAACAACATACTACCTATATGCTGGTGAAGATTCTCAGTCGTCCAGGACATGATAAAATCAAAAAAGGCGTTCAATACAGAACAACTGGACTTTATTTGTAGCAACAAGACGTTTCGCTTCTCATCCGAGGAGCTTTATCAATTCAGTGAATTCTGAATTGATAAAGCTCCTCCTTGTGCAGAACGTGTCAAGCATTTCCAGAATAATCCTGTGTGCTGATGACTGTGAAACATCAAACTTGTCAGAGATTTCTCTAAAGCTATTCTGATTGGCCATGTACCACAGGAACATAAGCAGCTTTTTAGAAATAGGTACCAGTGGTGGGCACATGAACGCTAGATGGCGCTAAAGCGCTAATCCGCTTACAGTGGACCTAAACTTTTTGTCAGCGTTTTTGTGGATTGACTAACTTTTATAATTCATAAGCGGATTTGTGCTATTTTTATTTAAAATGCAGTACCGCTAATAACTAATTATCTATCAGTAAAAACCAATAAACTTATTTACAAGCTCTTATGCTGCTTGTTTTACCTTTTTCCCCACCATAAAGAGCAGAGAGGAGGAAGGGTTGGAGGGGGAGGGGGGCAGAGCGGAGAACAGACTCGGATCTACCATGTAGGTAAATGATGCCGTTGCCTGGGGATCCCATCAGCATGGGGCCCCGGCCCCGCCGCGCCCCGGCCAGTCACCTACATCCCTAACATTGATCCTGCTTGTTAATGTACATTTAACATAAAAATAATTATAGTTACGATGAAAACGATCATTAAATACGCAATAAAAAAACGGTCGATTTCTTTATCCCCCTACTAAAAATGGACTATTCCATCTTGACATCTTCCGGGTCAGAGGTGAACTCAGGGGCTAATTCTGTGGCTAGCTGGCTGCGCTCGGTGTCTTCATAAATCCGCAGAGAACCCCGCTGTTTCAAGCCAAATTAACGCGGCCGGAGGATTTTATTGTGTGTTTTGTGTCGACCATTTGACGGTGAGTCGTTATTTTTATGTATTTTAGTTACTTTTCATTAAATCTGTTGACTACCTATAGACGCTAACTCTGTGTCCAGCTGGTTGGTTGTGCTGGGTTACTAATGGATAAATCCGCAGAGAACCCCGCTGTTTCAAGCCAAATTAACGTGGCCGGAGGATTTTATTGTGTGTTTTGTGTCGACCATTCGACGGTGACTCATTAGTTTTATGTATTTGGGTTACTTTTATGTATAAATGCGGTGGCGACACACCCGTGTATTTGAGATTTAAAAGTGGTTTTAGGGATTAAAAGTTCATTCTATTTTTTGTTAATTTCGTGGCCGAATAGAATATATGTACGTAAAGTATTAAATAAATCCTTTGATTTTTGTAATTTCATCCTTTTAGGATCATTTTTGTTACTTTTCAGTTGGCAGTGTAGTGCAAATTTTGCATAACGCTGCCGGCTATATATAAATATATATATATATATATATATATATATATATATATATATATATATATATATATATATATATATATATATATATATATATATATATATATAATATATATATATATATATAATATATAAATATATAAATAGCGGATTAGATTAGCTTCCCCTAATTTTCATAAGACATTTGTGCTTTTGAAATTGTGGACCTAAAAAAATTAATAAGCGTTTTAGAAATTGGGGAACTAATTTTTTAATTAGCGTTGCCCACCACTGCATCAGGGTAATAGTCTACTTCTTTACAAGTGCAATGTGGATTTGAATTGGTGCTATTAAATTAACACATACATGTATACTCATAAAATACCACCTCAAACAGGAATGCCACTGTCAAGGAAATAACAGAATGGGCTCAGGAATACTTCCAGAAAGCATTGTCAGTGAACACAATCCACTGTGCCATCCGCCGTTGCAGCTGAAACTCTACAGTGCAAAGAGGAAGCCATTTCTAAGCAAGCTCAGATGTTTGCACTGGGCCAGGGGTCATTTAAAATGGAGTGTGGCAAAATGGAAGACTGTTCTGTGGTCAGATGAGTCACGATTTGAAGTTCTTTATGGAACACTGGGACGCCATGTCATCCGGACCAGAGAGGACAAGGATAGCCCAAGTTGTTATCAACGCTCCGTTCAGAAGCCTGCATCACTGATGGTATGGGGTTGCATGAGCGCTTGTGGCATGGGCAGCTTGCATGTCTGGAAAGGCACCATTAATGCAGAGAACTATGTTCAGGTTCTAGAACAACATATGCTCCATCTAGACGTCATCTCTTTCAGGGAAGACCCTGCATTTTTCAACAAGATAATGCCAGACCACATTCTGCAGCAATCACAACATCATGGCTACGTAGGAGAAGGATCCGGGTACTGAAATGTCCAGCCTGCAGTCCAGATCTTTCACCTATAGAGAACATTTGGCGCATCATAAAGAGGAAGGTGCGACAAAGAAGGCCCAAGACGATTGAACAGTTAGAGGCCTGTATTAGACATGAATGGGAGAGCATTCCTATTTCTAAACTTGAGAAACTGGTCTCCTCTGTCCCCAGACGTCTGTTGAGTGTTGTAAGAAGAAGGGGGGATGCCACACAGTGGTAAAAATGGACTTGTCCCAACTTTTTTGGGATTTGTTGACGCCATGAAATTTTGAAACAACATATTTTTCCCTTAAAATGATACATTCTCTCAGTTTAAACTTTTGATCTGTGATTTGTGTTCTATTCTGAATAAAATATTAGATGTTGGCACCTCCACATCATTACATTCAGTTTTTATTCACAATTTGTTTAGTGTCCCAACTTTTTTGGAATCCGGTTTGTAGTCATTCTGGTTCATACACAATCCAGATTATGCCTCACCGCCAGTAAATTGTATTTTAAAGATTTTTATGAGCCAGCAAACTCACTGCCACGTCCTCAAGCTTCAACCTGGTCGATCAGACCTCTTCCCCCATATTGAACTGAACTGAGACAATTGAACTAAACTGAAGCAATTTAATGACACCTGAGGAAACCTGTGCAGGTGCTTTAAGTTTAGTAGACGATTAGTTTGTCACACTCAGTTTAAAACATTCATGTCCTGCAAAATTTGGGCTGATTTCTTCACAATATTATAATTTTTTGAAATCCTGTTTTTTTGGGTTTCATGAGCTGGAAGCCCAAATTATGTAAAAAAAAATAAATAAATACTTGAAATTGTTTAAATTGTGGGCCCTGAATCTATCATTAAAGATTAATTTTTGGGATGGAATTATGGAAGTTCAACAACTTTTCCAGGATATTTTAATTTTTTGGAAAAGGTCTGGTAGCAGTCACATTGCTGCAATGTGTGTATCTGTGTGTGTACAGTGGTGGCCATCTTGAATTTTGAACTGAGAACCAGTGCTTTAAGTGGGCCGGAACTCACCGGTACCCAGTTCCGCTACTTCTAAAATTTAACCCTGAGAGTACCGGGACTTTTTTTAAGCGTAAAGTGCGTTCCAGAACTTATTTTCATCTTCTCCACTTGAAAGACCTGTGGCAGATTAGAATGCATCATTTCCCCCGACTGGATTTCAAGAAAGAGTAATGCATCTTCACGACAATAAAACATCTTTGGTGGAGCGCGTCATTTTGGCCTATCACAACCTCAGGATAGACAGGGGGAGGAGACGACAGCGAACTCTGTAAAAAAACAAAAACAAACTCTGCAGCGCGACAGAGCGCGAGGGAAGCGGAAGTAACTCCTCCAACGTGTGGGTAAAGTTAATATTTTTATACATGCAGTGGAGTGTAACCATTGTTTAGTAAAATGGCATGTTGTGTTACAAATAAAACTAAATAAAAATTAACAAAATAACAGTCAATTGCACCCCTAAAGCCACTGAGATAAAGTATCACATTAATTTAATTATCTTAGCCACAGGAGTGAATTTAAAAACAGGATGATGTCTATATGAACTAGTTAAATGAGGTGTCTCTAAAATATCCTGATTCATGATCAATAATAATTTCAACAATTTTTTAATCTGTCCACAGGACCTGACTTTATTTTGTTAGATGTCTCTAAAATAGTTAGTGAATCATGTTTACATGTAGGTAAACATAGATGTTTAACAACTTGTTAAAATACACAAGAATGCAGAAAATGGCATTTACTTTATTCAAAATTTCTGGCAAAACATCTTCACCAGCATATTTAAGAAACGTGTTTTTACTGTTAGTAAGTTTTATTTATATAGCACATTTCACAGACATGAGAGTCACATAGTGCTAAATTAACCTTAAGCCTGTCGGAAGAGATAAGTCTGCGTATTGTTAGCTAAATGTTCTGCTGTATTTGACTTGCTGCTGTTGTTGGTTGTTAATTTTTTGGTTGACACAATCTTTCCTATTTATGTTCTCATTAAATTAGGTTAGTAACTGACTTTTACCTGAAGCATGTTAAAAAATTACAAAATCTTTCGGGGGGGGGGGGTTGGCGCAACGTTTGTCACCTTTTTCATCCCTTCTGAGTTTGCAGGTATGCATATTATTATGACATTAGGGAGGGTACCGGCACTTATTTTTTTCCACTTAAAGCACTGCTGAGAACCCAGTTTTTAAAGTGATCATTCTTACACCTACATGCAGCCACACACCAAAATGGGTATCTCACTTATTTTTCAAGTTATCATACTTCACAACATGCACAAATGGATGAAGAGTATTTCCAATTACCCTGTTTAGCTCTGCAACGAGGGACAAAAAAGGGACCTATATGTGGACTGTTTGTCGAAAGCTTTTATTAACTGGCAGCACTGAGACAACGTGTGCAAGTGAAAAATCGGGGGCATTCCAACTCTTCAGTGGCTCAAAGAATGTTTCACTTAGACAATGATTTTTAAACTTTTGCTCTTCAAAAAAATAAATATCACTTCTAACATATTTAACATGCTACCTTTTGCATGTATGTTCTCAATCCCTGCATAGTAATTACTTTAAAAGCAGCTAACAAAATACATACAATTATAATGTTTTATGCAAAACAAAAAGTGAAATGAAAGTGTGGCTCCCCAAGAAACCTTTGAAAATTAGAGAATTGCAGCAAGTCATGTTCACAAAAAGTAATAAATATCAACAAACAGTTGTAGAGAAACTATCTGCCATCTACATCAAAAAGTGATCAATGTAATTAGGAATACTGCAGACTGTGACATGGTTCCACTAATAGTTTACATATGCTAAAGTTAAAGTTGTAGTCTATATAAAACAATAACTTTTATTAAACACTCTAGGATAATGTGTAGAATCTGGAGATTTAAATTAGAGGAAAATGTGACATTATAGGGAGTTCCAATGTGTTTCAGACATCATGTTGCACATTAATATTTTGACTTTGAAACAAGACACTTTGATATTACAGAAACCCAAAGCAGGTAGCTTACTGTAACCTTTAGAGCAAAGTTTCCATAAAGACATGGTTCACTCCTCTGTACATGTGAACTCTAGTAGAAAACAGACATTTCATACATCTTGGCTTGAAACCTGTACTTTTTGACAAATATTAAAATAGACATTGGCTGCTGGCAAACAAGACCACCTGATTTTCCTGGACACGATAGTGGGGCGGCTGTGGATGAGTGGTTAGAGCAGTCGTCCTCCAATGCAAGAGTTGCGGGTTCGATTCCACCAGCAGTCTAATTGCTGAAGTTTCCCTGGGCAAGACACTGAACCCCTCCCTCATTGCCTCTGATGCGTGTCCCATCAGTGAATCAATGTGATAAAGCTCTGATTAGTCTCTACAGATTCAGATTAGCTTTGTAGAGATGTAGTAGAGTGCTCCGTGTTTGTGTGGACACAATGAGGGCACAGATTGTGCTGGAAAGCGCTTTGAGTATCTTGATTAGATAGAAAGGTACTGTACAGTCCATTTACAGCAAGGACAAAACAGCCAAAGCAGCAAATTCTGGCTTTAACATGACTACCAGTTGAGCGATCTTGCTTCTTACTCCTCCTTCTGATTGGCTAACAAAGTGGCCTCCCATCGCTGCGCCATGGTGTTCTTCCGTTGATGCACTGAAGAGAGAGGGAGAGGGGGAGGGGGGAACTGGAGGGAAGGGAAATTCAACTAAACCACTGGAGCAAAGAGTCATGGACGGTTGGAGACTAGTAGGTATGGATGGATTATTAGATGGATGATTGATGGACAGTGGATGGGACAGTTTGAGGTATTATAGAATGAAATGGGCAGATGAAAAAAAGTTGCCAAACCATAAATATATTTGATAAAGTGTGAACTAACTGATAGAAAATGCAATTAGTCAAAGGGACGGTTCACAATTATTAAAATTTTCACAAGTGTAAAAAAATAGCAAATTTGGATGAGCGCTCACCGTACTTCAGATGGTCTGACATGTCAAAGAATAACTTTTTTTGGTTTCCTTTTGAAAAGTGTGCACCAGTCCTTGATCCCTCTGCCTCAGCATACGGTTTGTATGCTTTTGAAAATGTTGAAAATTGTGAACCACCCCTAACTGAAAGGCAAAACTAAAGTGCAAAATTATTTAAATTAACAAATAAATGTGTAAAGGACAAAAATGTACCTGTAGCACTCAGAGACAAACCAGAAAGTCAAACCCATTACTTAGTAAAAATAAAAAAAGGAAAAATGTGCAAAATAAACTAAGACACAACTCAACACAAGTGATTATTTTGAGTAGTATAACTCTTTTCAAACAAGCATATGTAACTTGCATTTTGTATTTGTTTAGCCCCATTCACACCAAATATTGTGCTACATCATAAAAATGTACCAGGACGTGGATGGTCTAGTCCAGGGGTCATCAACACAGTGCACCCGGGTGCCCCCAAGGACCATTTGAGGTGCCCGCAGACCTGTTCTAAAAATAGCACAACTCACTACTAAGGTGCATTTAAAATTTCATTTTATTCAGTTGTTAATCTTTTTTTGTATTTATATATATTTTAAAATGTCTATCTTAAAAATATCTTTTTAAAAATATGTTTATTATACATTTTTTTCAATTTACGCTTCGTTATTTCTGAAGAGTTTATCAAACTGGTGCCTTTTGTATGACTCCGTACTCACGAAGTAGCTCTCAGTTTTGAAAGGTTGGAGGTTCGAATCCCGATTTCCCACACCATGTGTCGTTGTGTCCCTGGGCAAGACACTTAACCCCGAGTTACTCTCGGTAGGACTGGCTGTCACCTTGCATGGCAGACTACCGCTACCGGTGTATGAATGTGTGTATGAACATGTTGCAGCTTGTTAAACTGCTCACACACTTGATTAATATAAATACAGTCAAATCACAACACTTATATACTTTATATACAAATTGACTAATTAGTCTTTCGTAGTTCTCACACTAATGATTAGACACAAATAGGAGTGTGTTAACACTTTTTAATGTAGACCATTAGAGTCAAAGTGAACAGTTGATATTGTGTGCACCTCTGGGTAAAACAAACTTCATAAATTCACCCTTATCACTGAGGAATGGGTGTCTGCAGTCTGAACAGTCTTCATGTTACCAGGGGGACAGGGGCTGCCCATGATTGGCTGCCCCACACGGTGTCAATCAACATCAAGAGGTTTATACCAATCACAAGCCGGTCCACTCTGGAGGGGATGGGGCTTGACAAAACCCTATAAATCTAACGGAAATACAAAGCTCCCTTGAACAAAACTGAAGGCAGCTTCATAAAAGGTTTGCTATGACATTGTTCCTCATAATGCATTATCCATCCATTATCTTTACCCATTTCTTCCATAGGATATCCACATTTCTCTAGAGCCTTTTTTGTGTGTGATTTCTCCTTCTGTCTGGCTCCTGAGTTAGTGGGGACGCTGTCTGCTCTGTGATACAGAGTCCTGATGACTCCTAACTTGTGCTCCAGAGGGTGATGGGAGTCAAACTGTAAATACTGGTCTGTGTGTGTGGGTTTGCGGTACACCTCAGTTTGCAAATTTCCTCTATCAGAAACTGAGACCTCACAGTCCAAGAAAGCCAACCTGCCATTTTTTACATCTTCTCGTGTGAACTTGATATATTTATCCACAGAGTTGTTGTGATCAGTGAAATGTTGGACTTCCTGAAATTTAATTTTAACCCAGGTGTCGTCAACATATCTGAACCAAACTTCAGATATGCTATTTATAAGACTGAGCTGAATACATCATCTCAGACTGAGGAAGACTTTCGGACGAAAGACGAAACATTTCTAAATTTTTTTTTTTGCTTTGTTTTGGTTTTTGAATGTCCAGAGGACCAGACTTAAGGCCGGCGCAGAGCTCCGCGTTTGAGCGAGCGCGGCGCCCCGCTGTGTGAGCGCCGTGAGGTCGCCGCTGCACAAGCCCTTTGAACGTTCACGCGAGCGCGCCAAGCTCCAATTTTACGAGCGCCTACGCGAAGCGCGGTGTCTGACCAATCAGCTGCACGCGGAGGGGGACTGAACTGACCCCCTCCGCTCACAGAGAACGAAGAAGAAAGCAGAGCTCTGTTGGAGCACACACGCTGCTCACGCTGTGCTCTGCTGTGAACCCCCCACGCGCAGCGCGCGCGCGTGGCGCGGGACTCGGTCCAGCGCGGAGCTCTGCACCGGGCTTTAGCGTTTTTAGACCTTCACTATTTTGCCCTTTTGACAGAAACAATCCTGGGTGCGCCTTGTTAGAAGATCTACTTCCACACATGTTTGCATGCACAATCAAGTTTACACCCGTTTTTGGCATGCAAACCTCCAGTAAATCAGCACCTAAGTCTAATTTTTTTATCCGTTTTTGTGTTATTTCAGCCGCCTGCTGGAAAATTACCTCTTGTTTCTCAAGCACGTTCTTGTGAGTCTGGTTCCCTATTCGTCAACGTTCACCTCCCGGAGAATCATTTTCTCAATTTGGAAGATAAGAATAGACTTATCTGGCTTTATCTCCCACTTCTGGTCCTGCCTGTCATTCTTCTTTAAACATCTATTTACCTCCTTGAGCTCTACCACTGTCATCTGGAACCGAATCCTCCACACCTCCTCCTCCAAACATGCAGAAGAGAAACCACACAGAAAGCAAAGGCTGCATCTACTTTTAAACAAAGATATCTTAATCATTACCAGTGCTCATTACTTACCCTATTTCACCCTTTGCAGATCTCTGGTCTTTACACTGTTCCATTTTATAAATAAAAAAATATATATGTTTGTATTCTGAGTTCTTCTCCGGGTCGGGGAGGAGGTCCTGCCCCAAGTGGAGGAAATTAAGTATCTCGGGGTCTTGTTCACGAATGAGGGAAAACTGGAGCGTGAGATCGATAGGCGGATAGGTGCAGCGTCCGCAGTGAAGCGGGCGCTGTACCGGTCTGTCGTGGTGAAGAGAGAGCTGAGTCAAAAGGCAAAGCTCTCAATTTACCGATCGATCTATGTTCCTACCCTCATCTATGGTCATGAGCTCTGGGTTATGACCGAAAGAACGAGATCTCGGATACAAGCGGCTGAAATGAGTTTTCTCCGCAGGGTGTCTGGACTCTCCCTTAGAGATAGGGTGAGAAGCTCAGTCATCCGGGAGGGACTCGGAGTAGAGCCGCTGCTTCTCCACATCGAGAGGAGCCAGTTGAGGTGGCTCGGGCATCTGGTTAGGATGCCTCCTGGACGCCTCCCTGGTGAGGTGTTCCGGGCATGTCCCACCGGGAGGAGACCCAGAGGAAGACCCAGGACACGCTGGAGGGACTATGTTTCTCGGCTGGCCTGGGAACGCCTTGGGATTCCCCCAGAGGAGCTGCTCCAAGTGGCTGGGGAGAGGGAAGTCTGGGCCTCCCTACTTAGGCTGCTACCCCCGCGACCCGACCCCGGATAAGCGGAAGAAAATGGATGGATGGATGGATGGATGTATTCTGAGTCAGTGAGTCTTTTAATTCTTGGCGCACCAAACTCTGTATAAAACCACACAGTTGTTCAGAAAAAATGACAACCTGAACCAGCCTTTCTGCGTGTCTGTCTCTTTCTTGTCCTATTAAACTCCAGCTGACTGAGGCAGATGGCATCATGATTGCCTTCACACTTGAGACTTTACAAATTGACCGTGATCCAACCATGTTCTAATAGGTTGTGCAGAGCATAGCAGAGACTAAGTCCAGTGTGAAGGGGGCTTTAAGGAACGTGCTTATATCGTTGAAACACAGATCCCTTTTACATAATTGTGCCTTACAGTTTAAGTTATCGTTTGCTCATTATTTGGTAACTAATCTGTGTGTGAACTGGACTCCCCTTGAAATTATTTTTAAATCTTAAGTATTAACTTTCTGCTGGTGAAGATTCTCAGTCGTCCAGGACATGATAAAATCAAAAAAAGGCGTTCAATACAAGATCAACTGGACTTTATTTGTTACAGAAGACGTTTCGCTTCTCATCCGAGGAGCTTTATCAATTCAATGAAACAGACTGTGTGCGCGTGGAGTTATAACAGTCTTAGGAGTCATGCACCAACATCCCGGGTATGTAAATTTCAAACTGAGGTAACACATACATGTAAATTGACAGATCACACCTTAACAGTAGGGAGTTCCCTTGAGGTCTCTGACAGAAGACACACAACTGTATGTAAATTGATAAAAACACCCTCACAAACCAACAACAGAGGTTTCTCAAAGTTTTTTGCAAAGCAAAGTTTTTTTTGAGAAACCTCTGTTGTTGGGCTGTGAGGTGTTTTTTGTCAATTTACATACAGTTGTGTGTCTTCTGTCAGAGACCTCAAGGAAACTCCCTACTGTTAAGGTGTGATCTATCAATTTACATGTATGTGTTACCTCAGTTTGAAATTTACATACCCGGGATGTTGGTGCGTGACTCCTAAGACTGTTATAACTCCACGCGCACACAGTCTGTTTCATTGAATTGATAAAGCTCCTCGGATGAGAAGCGAAACGTCTTCTGTAACAAATAAAGTCCAGTTGATCTTGTATTGAACGCCTTTTTTGATTCTATTTGTAACTGGGTACTAGACTTCTTAACAGACAGACCACAGTCCGTGAAGATCCACAACTTCTCCTCCTCCACCATAACCCTCAGCACTGGCTCTCCTCAGGGATGTGTGCTGAGCCCCCTTCTGTTCACTCTGCTCACATATGATTGTACAGCCACACTTCCAGGCTGTCATATTGTTAAGTTTGCAGATGATACAGCGGTGGTGGGATGCATCACAAACAATGATGAGTCCAGCTACAGACAGGAGGTGGAACACCTGGAGAGCTGGTGCAAAGAGAATAATCTTCACATGAATGTGAAGAAGACAAAGGAGATGATTGTGGACTTCAGAAGGAACAAACACACCCATGCCCCACTGATAATAGGTGGGTCTGCAGTGGAAGTGGTCTCCAGCTACAAATACTTGGGTGTACACATGAATGATAACCTCAGCTGGAGCAACAACACCACCAGCCTGATCAAGAAAGGTCATCAGAGACTCTACTTCCTCAGACGGCTGAGACGAGCTGGTCTGAGCAGCCCAGTTCTCACCTCCTTCTACAGGTGTGCAGTGGAGAGCATCCTGTGCTCCAGCATCAACGTGTGGCATGGAGGCTGCACAGTTGAAGAGAGGAAAGCTCTGCAGAGAGTGGTGAAGGCTGCACAGAAGTCTGTTGGAGTCAGTCTCCCCACCATCACAGACATTTACACCTCTAGATGCAGGAAAAGAGCCACCTGTATCATGAAAGACCTCACTCATCCAGCACACTCACTCTTTGCCCCACTCCCCTCAGGACGGAGGTTGAGGAGCATCAAGTGTAGAACCACTAGACTGAGGAACAGCTTCTACCCTGAGGCTGTTAGACTCATGAATAAATAAAAATAAAATTAAAATAAACACTGCAAAATATCACATCATGCTGATGCTGATATGTTTTCTTGTTGCTGTGTTCATCTGTGTTCATCTGTGACCATCTGCTCATACAAACTCATGTTCGTGCTGCTGTTTATTCCCACTATATTAGGCTTAGTGTATTACTAGTTGATGTTTTTCTTAGTTAGTTCTCGATGTTATTACTGTTTTTCTCTTTCATTTGTTGTTGGATGTAACTGGGACCTCGTGTACATAATCTCGTTTTCATCTCATGTACCACATGCGGTGCAAATGACAATAAAGACTCTCTGACTCTCTGACTCTGAAATGAGGAGAGCTTACATAAGATAGGAGCTTGTCAATTGAAACGTCTTATGCCTGGTACCCACCGGACCCCTGTCGGGCGGCTGAAGCGGCCGGTTTACATTCAAAGTCTATGTGGAGACGAGTCGAGGCACGGCGAACCGTGAAGCGGCGCGTTTTGAGTGATTGAAGCGGCGCGCCGGCACACGGCAGTTCCTTTCCACGCACGCGCGCGTCCAAAGCAACCTACGCGTCGAGCCGCCAACGTCATAAAATTCGATCTCTGGTGGCTCGACGCGTCCAGCAAACAGTCGGGAGAGCCTCTGCTATGTGATGACACAACGACAACGGGACTTTTTTTGGACTTTTTAAACTTACCGATCGAGCCTCCATGAATTGGAACCAAACTCCGGTAAGAAACGTGGCATTTTAAACAGTTGCTCCTGTCCACTCCAGCGTTTGATCACCCCAAACATAAAAAAAACGTTTTAATCTCAACAAAGACTGTCTGAGATGCAGTTCGGCTCATAGAAAACCCACTCCAGTAGGAGCGGGGGTCACGTGTTGCTGATTTTATCTGCCAGCAGCATGAAAACACAACAACTGATGACCCTCTGCCTCCCCCTAGTGCGTGTCATCCGACGCGTCCCAGTGGGTGCCTGGCATCAGTGACAAGCGGCCAAAAGGGGGCGGCAGGAGCGTTCTGACAAGTTTGGTGGGGACCAGGCATTAAAAACATCTTTAGACATCCAAGTACGTACAAAAATGTATTTGTTAAAGCTGAGCAACATTTGATTTAATAAAGGTTTTGGCCTTTTTGAAGACTCTGATCAAATGACTGCATTTATTCCACACCAGGATAATTTCCTGATGAATTCTGATTTAGAAAAACATCTTGTCTGTGATGGAGTTCAAGTTGCCTTTTTTACACTCAGCTGTCTTAATTGCATCTTGATGACAGCATACAGTTTTTACTGTTTAATATTTAAAGGAATTTATATTGAACTTTAACACATGACTACTGTAAATGTAGTTTAGCCACAAAAAAATAAGAGTTCACTTATTTACCATCTGTTGTAGTATATCTTTTTTTCTTTCAGCTGCTCCCTTCTGCAGGGGGAGTGAGAGAACGCGTGAAAGATTTGACACTTGTTTTAAGCCAATTGCCCTTTCTGAACCAACTAGAGCTCATTCCCACAGCCTCAGGTTTGAAAAACTGCAACACTGATTACTGAGCTACCACAGCCCATATCTACTGGTCATCTGTCGACTTTGACCACTCTAAATGACTTTAAACATCCGTTAGGTTCATGACAAAAACCAACACAGACATTCCAGTTTTTAGTATTTTACATCAGTTTATAATGTAGCTCTTTATGTTTTATTTTTATATCATTTATTCTATTTACTTTTCATTGTATATGCTTTTTATATGATTGTCTATTGTTGCCTGTACCTCATCTGTGGTCTTTATCTAAAACAGGTCTCTCTTGTACATGAGTCCTCGAGGCTCAATAAGACTAACCTGTAGAAAGGTTCAATGAATCTGTAATGCCACTATACTGACCAATTTATGGTGGAAAGCAACCCTAGAAAAAGCCTTTAAGCCTTTGTATGTTACAGCCTGGGGAGCTCACTAGTCTATATAATTTTCGAAAAGCCTTTAGAACTAGGGAGCACAACATGGTGGTGAACTGGTGAACTGAGTTTTGCTGAATTCCTGTCAGCCCTTCTGAAAAACTGCCTTTTATAATCTCATCCTCACTACCTTCGTGCTGGATTTTGGCCCTGTTTACACGGACACTGTGTGGGGGAAACGGATGTTTTGGGTATGTTAATTAGGTGAAAAGTTTTGCGTTGACACGGTCGAATTCTGTGGATACGACTCTCTCCCCCTCCACCCCCCGTCCTCATGATTTCACTGTAGTTACCATGCTGGGCCATTAGATGGCGCTGTGATTTTTGGAACCTTCACTACTGCGCATGCGTGCTGCCTGAGGTAAACAGCAGCCGAGGCAGCCTGCCTCGTCTGCTTTCCTCTCTGGCTAAAATCAGCTAACTACAAGTTGTTGTCAACAAGTTAACAACAAGTTAAAGCTGGAATTTGGATAAGAGTCAACAGATTTGACACCAAGTGGGACCTCTTCATCTAACAAGCTCCACACCAGACGCTGAGTGGACTGTGGACCAGAACCGGACTTTACTCCGTGATAAACAGCTGACTTACAGCAGGTAAATCAACGTTCTTAATATAATGTTTGCTTGTGTTTACTTTGATCACACAACAACTGAGTTTTTATTTATTTATTTATTTATTTCTGCCAGGTGGAGAAGCTGTCGTTCCAACAAACAGGCAGACGGTTCGGCGGTTCTGATGGGTCCAGATGAACACACAGCAAGAGTCCAGTTCATTAACGTAGTTACAGTTCGGTTCACGTGTTTTAATAGTGTGTTCAGTTTAATTCTCAGTGTTTGTGTTGTAAACTTTGTGGTGCTGAATAAATAAATAAATAAAAAATAAACCTGGTGTCTTCATTTTCACAGCACGTTACGCACTGTTTAAAAAATGTAACGAGTCCAGATAGATACTGTAGTTCAGATAAATTTAAACATCTCCCACGCCAACATAAATACTGTTTATTATTGTTAAACTGTTATATTTTGCAGCGTGACACGTGAAATGTCAGACTGTCCGCGCATGCGGGCTGCGCGCATGTGGTTGACACAAAAGCTCCACGGGAGATGTTTACATTATCAGCGGGGGGTCAGCGAAAAAGTTCCACCTTGAGAGCAGGGTCAGAAAAGTATCGGAGTCAAAGAGGGGGGCCAGCAGCGTCGTGTAGGCGATAAGCAAAGTCGCAAAGAGAAAGTAGCGGTTACACTCAAAATATGCGCCGTGTAAACTGGCCCTTTATCTCTGATATTGGTGTCACCACATTACTGATTCGACAAACCTGTGATATGGCCTGTAAGCAAATAATAATAATAAAATATATATATCAAAGGCAGCGGTGTCTTCCTCCGCACGGCCTGTCGTCACAGCTGCAGCCTCGGGTCGCCGTGATGGAGAAGCAGGTGGATCTGCAGGTGCATTGGCCCCACCTTCGCTGGGCTCTGAGGTCAGCCATTCTAGATTCAATTAAATCTGAAGTCATAGCGATAACTAGGATGGAGATGAGTGTCTCTGACAAATTATTTTAATTGTATTAAGAACGAATTGCAGGTGGTCCGACTGAAAATTGCTAATTCCACTGCAGGCCTGAAAGCGGAGTTAAACTCAGTGTTTCAGAGTCTGAGAATGGACTGTCTTTATGCTTGGATGAGATAGAGAATCTGCGTGGGACTGTGGTGGAATTAAAAACTGAAATTGATGGGCTGAAAAAACAACTTGAATCCATCCATCCATTATCTTTACCCGCTTCTTCCATTTTGGGTCACGGGAGTCGCCGGTGCCCATGTCCAGCAATCACTGTGCGAGGGACGGGGGACACCCTGGACAGGTCTCCAGTCCATCACAGGGACACAGAGACAAACGAGACAAACAACCATTCACTCTCTTACTCACACCTAGGGACAATTTAGAGTCACCAATCAGTTTAACGTGCATGTTTTTGGTCTGTGGGAGGAAACTGGAGTACCCAGAGGAAACCCACGCATGCACGGAGAGAACATGCAAACTCCACCCAAAGGCCCCCCAGACCAGGATTTGAACCAGGGACCTGCTCGCTGAGAGGCAGCAGCTCTACCAGTTGCGCCACCGTGCTGCCCCAGCTTGAATCCATGGAGGGAAACAGGAAACATGACAATATTAAGATTATTGGAATTTCTGAGTTGGATGGTGCATGCACACCTACAGTGATAGCAAAAATGCTAATGGGGGTGTTGAAGCTGGGCTTGTTGCTGCTGATTGATCACATGTACCAGACAAAAAACTGAACAAATATGGTATTAGAGGACCAGCATTACAGTGGGTATCTAGCTATTTGAAAGATAGGAAACAATTTGTACAAATAAATGATGTAAGATCTGACCTCTGTAATATCACATGTGGAGTTCCCCAGGGCTCTGTGCTTGGACCAAAGCTATTTATTTTATATGTGAATGACTTGGTAAATGTGTCAGGACTCCTTAAATGTATACTTTTTGCTGATGATACCACTTTTTTCTGTTTAGGTGAAGATATAGAACAAATGTTGGAATTGATAAAGACAGAATTTACCAAAATACAAACTTGGTTTAAAATCAATAAATTATCATTAAATCTAGAAAAAACTAATTACATGATATTCAGTAATAAAAAGAAAACTGTTGATGTTCCACTCAAAATTGAGGGTGTTGAGATTTGTAGAGTGAGTGAGGTGAAGTTTTTGGGTGTTATTATTGATGACAAACTGACATGGAAACAACACATAAATTCTGTAAGAATAAAAATAGCTAAATCGATTGCAGTACTGTACAAGGTCAGAGACCTATTGAATGATAAAGCTCTGTATTTGTTGTATAACACAATCATTGTTCCACACTTAATCTATTGTATTGATGTTTGGGGGAAAGCGTGTAAAACAATCACAAAGCCTATTTTTGTATTACAGAAAAGAGCTGTAAGAATTATCACTAGAAAACATTACTGTCATCCATCCAGTACATTATTTTATCAACTGAAATTATTGAAGTTCCATGATTTGGTTGATTATAATATTTTATCAATTATGTATAGGGCTCAGAACAACAAATTACCTTTAAATATCCAAATGCACTTTGTTAAAAGACAAAGTTGTTATAATCTTAAGGGGACAGAGATGTTTGTAAAACCACAATTCAGAACTAGCTTGAAGGGACGTTCTACCTCAATCCAGGGAATTAGATTATGGAATGGCTTGGAGAATGTAGTTAAAAATGCCAAGTCACTGTTTACATTTAAGAAAATGATCAAAAGGAATTTGTTGAAAAAATATATATGAATTAGCATAATGTGTATTGTATTATTTATTAGTTATGTATTAGTATTAGAAAATTAGAAAGAGTTAGTCATTTTGTACTACTGGTGGAAGATTATTAATGTGCTTTGTATCAATTTTTAATTATGTATTAGTATTAGAAAATTAGAAAGAATTAGTCATTTTGTACTACTGGTGAAATATTATTAATGTGTTTTGTATCGATTATTAGTTACGTATTAGTATTAGAAAATTAGAAAGAGTTAGTCATTTTGTACTACTGGTGAAATATTATTATTGTTTAATCTGATTGTTTGAAAAAAGGGGCAGATATAATAAGATTTATTCTTCTTTCTGCTTCCTTTCATTTTTTTACATTGTGTACGTATCATTAATGGGATTGTCTTGTATTGTGTTTCTTTTGTAAAAAAATGAACAAATTTAATAAACATAAACATAAACATAAACACCGGGCAGAAGAGGCTCGGAGAGGGAACCAAAAAAAACTTTAGAACTATTTTGTCCAAATGCAGCTATTGTTACAAAGTAAATATTTATTCTAAAATTGTAGGTTGGCAAATGGAAAAATCTAATTTCCTTAAATGTTTTTTTCTTCCAAAATCAAATGTATCATGTCCATTTTATAAACAGGGACACCCTCATTTTGTAAATGTTTAAATTGTTTTGACATGTCAGCAGTACCAAGACCAGCCATGTTTGAAAGTAAAATAGAGCACAGATTACAAACAAGGCACCAAGCTGCAAAAGAGACCTTGTTTCTAAGAACAGCCATGGGTTTGTTGAAGTATTTGTATTAGAACTAACCTTGTGATCACATGATGAACTAGATCGTTCTATTTTGCGGGGCCTGGATGGAGAAGATGGAGAGGAGACACATCTGTGTGGAACCTCTGGCACTGGAATAAACAAAAAGAAAACAAAATCAAGTCATTAAAAATGTATATTACCGGTACTTGTGTATGTGAAAACCTATTGGCTTTAAGTTTCAGAATTTATTTAAGCTTACAGATGACTGGATAAGCTGTCTCAAATATTTATACGACATGAGCATTACTTACCACTGAAACTGATGTTATCATTCAGCGCTGGGGACACCAGCACAGTGTCATATTTCTCTCTCCCTCTCCTCCACTTTTCCTCCCTTTTTTGTTTCCTCCACATCTCCTCCCTCTGCCTCCTCCATTCCTCCTCCCTCTGCCTCACCATTCTGATCTCTTGCTCCACCAGTGATTGGCTGCTGATGGAGCGCAGCTTGAAGAACGGGTTGGATGTGAAAGTGCTCTCCTGCATTTCCACAGATGCAGGCACAGAGCTCAGACAAAACTCAGAAGCACTGCGAATAATCAGGTTGGAGGTTTCCACCACTATGACGTTAGCTGAGGACGCCGCGTTAAGGCAGGTGGGCCATTCGGAGAGACCACCAGCACCGGAGGGGAAGAGGAGGTTTTTGGAGGAACTGGATGAGGTGGGCTCCAGGATGATGACATTATTGGCTGTCATTTCATGATACATTGATTGAGGGAGAGAGGAAGAGCAGGAGGGGGATGGAGAAATGGACAAGGTAGGGGTGCGGCAGGCTGGAGGTCTGGGTGGAGATTGTCCTGTCTGCAATCTAAACACAGAAAATGAAGTGTTAAGCTTTGATGAACAGAAATTACTTTTAAAGAAACAAAGTTCACGTTCTCTGCAATATTTGTTTATTTAACATAGTGAAATATTGCAAATGTTTAACAATTACATGTAACTTTAAGTGTTTAAAGAAGGCTAAATTGATTTGTGTGACTTGAGGATCAGTTAAAACTAACACAAAGGCAATACACACAACTGCTCACTGGCAGATCCACACTCCTGAAATTCCTACCCTGGGATAAATAAAGTATTTATCGATCGATCTACATTGACTAGGGTTATGCATAAGGTCTGTGGTCAAGTATGGTGTATACGGTACTGTAATTCACTGTCAATATTTGATTTATTAAAGATACAAGAGCAGCAAAAACAAATACAATACAGTTCAGTCTGTAACAGTTGACGCCAAAGGCTTCCATCCACTGTGTAGAAGACAGAACCGTTTATTCCTCACTGTCTGACAAGAAATTAAAAAAAATGTATCAAGTCTAAACTGCTAGCAAAATACTAAAGCTTTAAGTAATGCATCCTAATGTATTTGTTGATTACTGAGTGTGAAATGTTACTAAATTGATCTGTTGTTTTTGGAAGTTAATTGTTTAAATTGATTGTTTGTAAATTGTTTGTTTTGTGTGTTTTTTTTTATTTTTTGTTTTTTTAAAGGGGCAGACAAAATAAGAATTTTTTCTTCTTTCTGCCAATATTTTATGTATTTTGATTTTTTTCACATATTTATGAAATGTTTTTTTTCTATTATCTTTTATGTTTTTTTTTATATGTAAAATGAATAAAACTTTTATAAAAATAAAAAAATCAGGCTTTCATGTTTTAAGCCAATGAGGATTCACAACATTAATTTATTTGCTAAATTTTTCTATAGAAAAGTATTTAAGGTGATTTGTTTTGTTACTTTTTTGGAAATCACCAGTTTAGATTCATTTTCTTAACACTTAGAAGCACTATGTCTTGGAAGCACTATGTCTTGAATAAAACCAGTGAGTATCCTTCCTCATGCTCCCCACAATAATGTGCTGGAACAAGATAAAACTAAGCCCCAAATCACAATACAATTTGGCCTCTAATCATGATCTGATTTATTTTTATTTTTTCTATGATTCGATTCTATCTAGACTTATCTTACAAATTAACATTTAATTTCTGTATGCCTTTAGTTATGAAACAATTCAGCCTTTAATGATGATTCAATCCAGCCTTGTTTATTTCAACCTTTATTCAAGATACCATTTGACCCTTACTAATGTCTTTATTTACAATATAAACTAATTTTTTATAATGTTATAATTCAGCATCAAGTCAAAATAAAAAATTTGGCTTTAATCTACAACACAGGTTGATATTAATCACAATACAAGACTTTTAATTACAATACCATTTGGTCTTAAGTTAAGAAACAAATTGATTTAAATTCCAGATACTTTTCAGCTTTTAATACATGATGCAATTCAAGTACTGTACCTGTAGGTATGTGGTGAAAAGTCTCCCTGTTGAACATTTGTTTAAACAGAACAAACTTGGCGCCAAGTTTACATAGTGATATGCCAATTTTGAACCAGTAGCAGAGTTTATGGTTAAACTTGAACTTTTCCATTTGGAGTAGGTTAACTTGGAGTTAATTAAATAACTCGGAGTCAGTTGTATGTAATTTCTGGAACTTTCAATTCCCCCCAATCTTCCTAGGTCTTGTTTTAACATATTTGTCATGTTTTTCTTACTGGGGTATTGTAAGGCCCTGTACAATCATCCCCCTCTCCCTGCGATGCCGCTCCTCTCTCTCTAGAGTCAGCCGAATCTCCTTTTCCACGGCGCTCTCTGGTTCCTCCAGGGGGCTGCGGAACAAAAAATCTTCCGATCCTGAGTCCTCTGAACTGGGGAACAGGGTAGATGATACAGGTGGTTCCTTGGACACGTGAGGTTGAATTTCCCTTGGATGAGATGGGAGGAAATCCCATTAAAGTTAGAATCAGCTGATCAATCAATTTGTCAGCGTAAGCACTGATGAGTGAGAAAAACACATTCAGATTAAAATGGAGGAAAACCCATTTTACATATCAGACAAGCTTAATAAAATTTACCAGATTGTAAATGAGCAATATACAGCCTACTATATTGGACAAACAACACAACACATTACAATGCTATTGTCATTTGTATCGGAGTACCGTACTTTTTGGCGGAAAAGACGCTTCTGTGTATAAGCCGCTTTGTCCAATTATTGGGAATTATTTGGAAAAATCCATAAATAAGCCGCTTCGCCCTATAAGTTGCATCTATTATGCATCACCGCTACGCGACGCGTCAGCGCCTCATTTGCCCTGCTGAAAATGGCGGCCACAGAAGCGAGCCAGCATGGAAGGACTTTACAAGATAACACGGTAAAAACAATTATTTGTTTGCTGAGAAAAAATATATTTCTTAGCTGACATTATAGCACAAGGGTTCCTGAGCTTAACCGTTCCTTAATCAATTCACGAAATGGTCAAATCTGCTGGATTTAAATTGTTTCGGTTTGACGTCTTCCAAACGGTCGGCGTGCGCTACTAAAATAAATGGTAAAAAATAGAATTTTATCTCAAATGTCTTTTACAGGTCAACAGTTTGTAAATGAAAACCCATACAATTACACTCTGTAAGCTAAAAAAAATCTGCAGAGTGGTTTATAATTTATAACAATATAAACAGAAATAAAACCGAAGCTAAGGAGACGATTCCGTCTCTAAAAAAAGAATAAAAAATTAAATTTTATCTCAAATGTCTTGTACAGGGCAACAGTTTGTAAATGAAACCCATATAATTACACTCTGAAAGCCTAAAAAATATCCGTCAAGTGAGCTGTTTATCTAAACAGTACGTATCTGTTTGCGGTAGCTATACCGCTAACAACAAAGCTAAAAGAGCGATTTTTTTTTAGCTCTGAAAATATTCTGCAGCTAACAGTTTGTAAATGACCACCAAATAATTACGCTCTGTAAGTTTCAAGAAAATCTGCGGTGTGGTTTCTGAGTTATCCTGCTAAAAAAACAGCTAACATCACAGCTAATAGTAGCTACCTCCAGAGCAGGAGGCCGGGCAGCGACAGAGCAGAGGAGGCTTTTTTCGGACACATGAGCTAGAAACGGTCGGTGTACTCTCTGGAAGTGTCCCCCTAGCGGACAAAAGTTGTACTGCACCATTTTTTGGCCAAAATGAAAAACGGCAATATCAGAGCCAAAAATGGGTCTAAAAATATGGGGAAAAAATCCATCAATAAGACGCTTTGGCGTATAGGCCACAGGGCATTCAAATTAGCGAAAAAACTGCGTCTTATCTAACGAAAAGTACGGTACACATAGGCCTGTGGGATTTCTGGGTTCTGTTCTGTTGTTTATGGATCCTCGTGTTTCATGCACTCCCCAGTGTTCTCCCTCTTTGTGGTTCAGCTCCTGTCTCACCTGTGTCTAATGCTAATCACTCAAAATATTTGACATTCTCTCTCATTAGCGTCTGTATTTATTCAGCGTACTTGTGTCTTTTCATTTGTCTGTGGACTGTCCTGTTAAGGCTTCATGTTCTGTCTCCCTCTGTGTTTCCTCGTCTACCCCTTAAAAAGTCAGTTTTACTGCCTTGCCAGCTTTTGTTTCATTTATTTAAATAAATTGAAATAATTTACTTTTGGAGTCTCCCGTCATCTGCCTGCACGTGGGTTCAACTACACTAACAGATCACAAGACCCAACGCTGGTGCTGAAACATGAGAGGACTGAGGACTTGAAATCAAATTGTGGGGTGCCACAAGGTTCAGTTCTGGGTCCACTTTTGTTTTCCTTTTATATTATCCCACTTGCCGGCATTATTCAATCCTTTTCTGATATTTCTTACCATATTTATGCTGATGATATTCAGTTGTATTTTTCGTTTAAACCACACCAGCTGGACATGTTAGCCATCCTTGTCCAATGCTTGTCCCGTATAAGTGACTGGCTCGCCAGTAACTTTTTGGTTTTAAACACAAATAAGACAGAGACTTTGATTTCTGCTCCCAGTCACCTTCACTCAAAAATCAATCAGAAAATTACCTCTTTCTGCCCAGTAGCCAAAGCAAAAGTAAAAAAATCTAAGAGTCACATTTGAATCATCATTAGGCTTTGAGTATCACATCAGGACTATTTCCTGTTCTTGTTTCTTTCATTTAAGAAATGATTCTAAAATACGACCTATGGTCTCCGGAGTTGACCAAGAGAAAATTATTCACACTTTTGTATCGTCGCATCTGGACTACTGTAATGCCCTTTTTACCTACCTGGACAAGTCTTCTGTATCACGTCTACAAGTGATACAGAATGCAGCTGCCAGACTTCTCACCAAATCCAGTAAATACTGCCACATCAGTCCAGTTCTATATTCACTTCACTTGCTCCCAGTCGAGTTTAGAATCCGTTTTAAAGTCCTTGTGCTCACATACAGAGTTTTAAATGGCCAGGCTCCTGTGGATCTTTGTCAGCTTTTAACTAAATACTCTGCTGCTCGTGGCCTTTGTTCCCAGACCCAGAACTTCTTGGATGTTCCACGTACGTGGTTGAAAACTAAAGGGGACAGGGCCTTTCAGTCAGTGGCCCATAGGCGTTCTTGTGCTCACATACAGAGCTTTAAATGGCCAGGCTCCTGTGGATCTTTGTCAGCTTTTAACTAAATACTCTGCTGCTCGTGGCCTTTGTTCCCAGACCCAGAACTTCTTGGATGTTCCACGTACGTGGTTGAAAACTAAAGGGGACAGGGCCTTTCAGTCAGTGGCCCCAAGGCTGTGGAACAGTTTGCCCCTCCAGCTTCGTTTTTCTGACTCTGTTGAGGTTTTTAAAAAGCAACTGAAAACACTTTATTCCCTCAGGCTTTTATGTCGTGATTTTATTGTGCTTTTTTTTGTAGTTCTTATGCTTGTTTTATTCTTTGTATATTTTTTGCGTTAATTTTTATTGTACAGCGCTTTGTGATTTTATGTCTGTGATAAGCGCTCTATAAATAAACTTTACTTACTTACTTACATTAGAACGTGAGAATAACAAAAAGCCCAAAATACCAAGTTTGTGTCTTACCCATAGTGTTAAGTCCTATGTGAGTCACATCAAGTGAAAGGTAACAACCTGCACCACGTACGGAAAGTCTACAGAGAGAAATCTGGCCAAGTTGTGTTTAAAACTTTAGCATCACTTTCTGTGTTTAGCCCTGTAGAAGGTTGTAGACTGGCCATTGAGACCATTAGTCCTGCACATTCAAATTCAAAGGGTCTTGTGAAAAGTTAAGCATGCATATACTGTAATATACAGAACCTGTCCTTCTTATGTACACATGAGCTGTCAGGCACGTGAATAGAAGAAGCTTTGAGATGACAGCAAGATGAAAGACATGCACGGTCATTGTACAAGTCCTGTGCCCCAAAAGTACTATTGTTGTTTTAGCTGCTCCCCTCTGCGGGGGTTTCTACAGTGAGCAAACTTGCACAAGAGAATTGACAATTGTTTTACACCAGATACCCTTCCTGATGCAACCTGGGCTCAAACTGGCAGTGACAGGATTACAAGACTCACCAAGCCCTACTTCAAGAGAACTGTATACATGTACTACTTGCTTTTTGTGTAGCTCATAAATCAGAAGTATACTTGACTTTCTAACCTTATGTGTGACAAGCACACAACATAAGGTACCCCAACCACCACATAGGGACTCTTTGTGGACATAGGAGGGATGGGACATGCTGCAGACACACTGCAGCCTCTTCTTACACCTCCTGCTTACACTGCACCACACATGTCAGACATGCTTGTCATGTGCTAACCACTTGTGTCACAAGTGCAGCATGTACGCTTGGCACACAAAACTTGTTAACTGCTGGTCACACACACCCCACATGCACTACACATACTAAACAGGTGCATCACACATATTTTCGATGACACATTCTTTTACCACACTTCAAGCAGGTTAGGTATGCATCCTTGACAAGTACATTGTCCATACTATTTCTAAAACTTTTCATCAGTGATTATTACCAAGACCGTGAGGCCCATTTGTTAGCTATCAATCCTTGTGACCCATTACATAACAAAACACAGTACATTGTGAGCATGGCTTGAGTAAAAAACAAAAACGTTTTGTCTCCCTATCTTATTAAGAGTGCAGTCAGGGAGTGAACGACAAAGGTCAGCGGTTTCCATGGTAAGAAAAAAAGAGTTGCTGACAGCTGCATGACTACAGTATTTCTTTATTTTTTATATTTACACTTTTTCCAGTTCCTACGAAAATATGTAGAAATTTTGTTAATTTTGGTCCATGGAGGTTTTTGAAAAGGGCAACATGGCTTTTTGCCCAAGGTGAAATATTGGGGTGGCACAAGTGCTAAAAAATATTAATTATGTGATTTGATTGACATTTAAGCATGTTTCCCATTACTTATTTGCATGTTCCTCCAGTTAGGGGAGTGGGTGATCCCATGTTGTGTACTATCTGCTGCTGAAAAAGTGCCACATAAAACTGTGGAAGAACAGAAAGCCTAAGGTGGTGAGAGGAGGAGATAGTTTATCTTTAAGGGACATGAGCATTAAGAAAGCAGAGTATCTCCTTTCATAAAAATTATATAAAAAAAAACACAATGTTAAAAACATTAAATATTAAAATGTGTGTTTTATTTGATTAGTGTATACATTTAGTTAGTGTATTGTTCCATATGCACATGGAAAATCACTACGTATTTCTTGTTCAAACCGAGGAAAGATGTGCAATTTGTTTTACCAACAATTGTAAACTTCACAAGTGTTTATTACCGTACATATTTAATCTTGCTTGTCAGACATTAAACAGAATTGTAACAGCATGAGGTGATACAGCAGTATTTTTGCCTAACTGAAGTGGGTGTCTGTGAGTCAGTAGCACTGTCATTCTATGTATAGACAAGAACCACCTGAACACACGCTAAAATGCTTAGAAACTGAGTAATGATACATCATCTGCTTCACTGTATGTTTTATTGTAACCCTTAAATAAAATAAGAAAGTCCATGCTCAATAATCCAGGTATCAAATCTGATCATTCTCAATCAGATCATCTGGACAGTTTTTTTTTAGTAGAAACGTTTCACCCTCACTCCAGAGGGCTTCATCAGTCAGAGTAGTTCCAGCACGCTGTTCCCCCACCAAGTAAACAACTTAAGTGGACCAACCAGTTTGCTGGAGCCAAGATGGTTTCTGGAGGCCGTCCTGACCCTCGTCGACTCCTCCCAGGCAGGCGGCCACAGCCAAAGTGGTGAACCAGTAGTTTGATTGCAAACAATATGAATATTTTACAGAATTCAAATGAAGTACAAAGTACAACGTTATGTGATCCATTCAATGTTTGAATTATATTTCTATTATAAAGTATGTTAGACCAATAGAGTTTCCAAGAGGGCAGGGTTTTCTCAAGAGTTTTAACAAAACCCCACTGATCTCCACTGTTCCATTTTCTTCTACTTGCTGATAAAGAAGACATTATAAATGAAGCCAGTTTAAACCCTACCTGTGTTTGAGGCGGGGGCTGCGAGTAGGAGGGTATAATGCAGAGTGGGTGCCCTGAAAGCTCCCCTGAGTTCTGAGTCCTGGTTTGGGGATGGGCTGACCTTTGATACCCTCCTCCATCTTCTTCCACTGCTGGCGAGCCAACAGAAAATCCAAATGATCAGTGGAGACGTTCTCACTGGTAATCTTCTGCTGCACACAGAAATCAAGAGGAATCTGACAATACAACAAATACAATCATGTTTACAAAACAAAACTTGTAAAAAGTTAACTATGTTTTCAAAAAACACTTAAAAAATATAGCTGATTATACTTGAAAAGAGGAAGAATATTTATAATACAAGAAATATTATGTGGTGTGTTTTTAATTGATCTGCAACATGGCTGAAGTACAGTATTTTGAGTTCCAGTATTCAAAAGACTTCCTGCTACTCATCAATAGACAGGTCAAGGCCTCTTCTCCTTATCAACCAAGTTCTCTATAGTCTAGGCCACACCTCTCATTCAGGTATCTCTACATCAACCATCAGTGGGACTCCAGTCCAGGCATCACCAATCCAGGCCTCATCTCCTCAGCTACCAGTTGGCACCAAGCTCAAGTCTCACCTCCCCTGCTACCAGCTCGCCTCCAGTCACCTCCAGGCCTCACCTCCAGTCCTGGTATCCTTTCCACCTGCATTCCAGGCTTCAACTTCTTTCCAGGCCCCATTTCTCCTTCTAACAGTTTAAATTAATTAGAGCTGTCATTTCTAACCTGATCACTATGCCTGGCCCCACCCGACCCAAATTTGGGCTGGGCCATGATAATGTGCTGGATGGGTGGGCTGGCGTCAGGCTTTTGATTGTGTCAGCGGATCAGCCACAAACCAATTATATGAAAACGGCCTGCCACACTATCACCAGCCACATGCGGCCATTTCACCACGAGCTGACCGGCCTTGAAAGAGATAAAAAGTTCAGTTAAGCTTTAGATGGACTGTACTGCCAAGAAGTGATCTATTGCCCAAATTGACATTCAGCCACTGCACTCAGTGGATGCACGCAGCCGACAACCGCAGACGTGTCAGAGCTGTCCTTGTATGAATAATGCAGAAAAATGCAGGCAGAAACAGGGTTTAAATGCACTTTTACCACCATGAAAGGACAAACACCCCCTCAGCTCTCATCTTCTGCCCCTTTTATTCAGCCGCACATCCCCGACCATTAATAACTAATTAAAAATGTTCAGGGGTTTTCCGGGTTCGGACCTGTAATGTTAATTCATCAGGTCGGGTGGGGTTCGTAAATGATGACTGTGGGCTGGAGCCTGGTCACATCAAATATTTTGGGCCCGAATGCAACTCTAGTCCATATCTCACTTCTCCTGCTACCAGTTCACCTCGGGTCTAGGTAAGCCTGTCTTGAGAAACAATGAATCAAGTAATTGCATGATAATTGAAAATTATCGACCTCGTTCTCATTTATCGGCTTTATCGTTTCTTCATGTCTCTTTCTACTGAAGACACTGGATGATGAGAAGCTAAGCTACGAGCTAAGCTAACAGGATGACCTCAGGGAAAAGGCTGAGTGAAGCTGACCCGTGGGGACAACTTCACTCAGCTCTCTCGTTCCTGTTTTTTGGTTCTCAAATGGTGGATGCTCAGTGTGGTTTGAGCTCTTTAACATAGCATTTGTCACACAAAGCTTTTAATAAATATCAGTAAACATTTCTCAGCTTCTTTTTGCAGTGAAAAACAACTTTTTACACAAAGGCATGTCCCTACAGACCAATCAGATGCTGGAAGAGCCATCAAGATCAGGTACTGCATGTCAAGTGACAAGGAATGGTTGGTAACTGGCCATGTTGATTCCTAGTAACACAGACTGGCTCTAGTAACACAGACTGGCTCTAGATACATAGAATGTCACCTTACTGACAGAACAACAATGATTTTAGCCTTATTAGAATATAACAAATGGTGTGATATGCAGAGACCGTGTATTTAGAGGCAGAGAGGATTTTCTGGCCCTTGATGATGGTTGGTAACTGGCCATGTTGATTCCTAGTAACACAGACTGGCTCTAGATACATAGAATGTCACCTTACTGACAGAACAACAATGATTTTAGCCTTATTAGAATATAACAAATGGTGCGATATGCAGAGACCATGTATTTAGAGGCAGAGAGGATTTTCTGGCCCTTGATGAGGGCTGGCTCATCAGCTGTTTTAGGCTTCCAAGGGCAGTCCTTCTGAAACTCTGCTTGGAGCTGTGGCTGATCTTGTAGCGTGACAAAGCGTGGGCAGCACGGTGGCACAACTGGTAGAGCTGCTGCCTCTCAGTGAGAAGGTTGCCGGTTCAAATCCCGGTCCGGGGCCTTTCAGAGTCAGAGTCAGAGTCAGAGAGAATTTATTGTCATTTGCACCGCATGTAGTACATGTGTTGAAAACGAGATTATGTACACAGGGTCCCAGTTACATCCAACAACAAATGCAAGAGAAATACAATAATAACATCTAGGATTAACTAAGAGAGACATCACATCAGCTAGTAATACACTAAGCCCTAATGTAGTAGAAAAACATCATTATAAACAGCAGCACGAACATGAGCAGATGGTCACAGATGAACGCAGCAACAAGAAACAGATCAGTACAGTATCAGTATGATGTGACCTTTTGCAGTGTTTATTCTTATTATTTATTTATTCATGAGTCTGACAGCCTCAGGGTAGAAGCTGTTTCTCAGTCTAGTGGTTCTACATTTGATGCTCCTCAACCTCCGTCCCGAGGGGAGTGGTGCAAAGAGTGAGTGTGCTGGGTGAGTGAGGTCTTTCATGATGCAGGTGGCTCTTTTTCTGCATCTGGAGGTGTAAATGTCTGTGATGGTGGGGAGACTGACTCCACTTCTGGGTGGAGTTTGCATGTTCTCCCCGTGCATGCGTGGGTTTCCTCCGGGTACTCCGGTTTCCTCCCACAGACCAAAAAACATGCTTGTTAGGCTGATTGGTGACTCTAAATTGACCCTAGGTGTGAGTGTGAGAGTGGATGGTTGTTTGGTGTGAGTGAGACAGGTCCCTCTTGTAAATGAGTCCCCGTGACTCAACGAGGCTAGCCTGTATAAATAAAGGTTGAATGAATGAATGAATGAAAAGCGAGAGGCTGTGTGCTGCCAGTGCACATGCAACTGCTGTCCACACTGGGGTTCCTAAAGCAACAGGGGCATTCCAGAGGAAGCTGGCAGATCAATCCGGACTTTCCCAGTTCACCCTGAGCCAAGCCATGCTAACTGTGTGGGATTGGAATTATCCATATGTCATCCAGGTATATCAGATTCCATACAATGCAGTTGAACAGTCCAACATTAAAGCACAATCTGCAGCAACAGCCGTTTTTCCTAATGTAATCAGAGCTATTGACTGCATGCACATTGCTATAAAAACATCATCACAGGATGAATATGTTTATGTTAAAAGGAAGCATTTTCATTCAGTGAATATGCAAATTACTGTATATGAGCTGCACAAAAAATACCAAGCAACATTGTGGCAAGGTGGCCTGGTTCAATGCACGATTCATTAATGAAGTCGAAGACGCAAATTCAACAATGACAGGACTCACGGCTGCATCGAATCACTCAACTGTCCACCTGGATACAGCTGTATCGAATCATTCATCAATTGTCCACCTGGATATGAGGCACCCCTTTCCTCAGCTCTTCCTGTTTGCCCGTTACTAGTCTAGTCGTGTTCTGCTCGTCTAGTTCTCGTCTCGTGTCTTCGATTTCACCTTTCGCCCTCGTTCAATTTCAACTTTCGACTTCGCCATGTCTGACGTCGATTCCTGCGCCTCCGGGAACTCCCCGGTCCTCATCCCGGCCACCGCTGGTCCTCCTTCCCCTGCTCCCACCCGTCGGAGCTCTCGGTGCGCCTCACGCCCCGTTTCCTACTCTCCGTCTGCATACCTGCAGTCTAGGGGCATCTGCTCGGCGTCCGGTCTCACCTCTGCCCAGCTGGAGTCCCTCGCCGAGCTGGTTCCATCTGGCGACTCTTCGCCTCCTTCGCGGCAGCTGACGCCCGTGTCCGGGAAGCGTACCAAGAAGCGGTCTCCACCTCCCGCCAAACGCAGCAGGGGCCGTCCCCGTTCCTCCGGTGCCCCCGCTCCGGACCCGGAGCCGGTCCCCTCCACGAGCCGCTACGTTCCTCCTGCGCCGGCCGCCCGTGCCCCGGCCTCCTCTCCGCCTCTCTCCCCGCTCCCCGGCCGGCGTTCCAATCGGCCTCCGCAGGTCCATCTGTCCTCTGCGCTGCTCGCCTCGCTCAACGAGCTCGTCCGATCAGTCTCGGCTCTGTCCGCTCAGCATCAGCCCTCTGCTCCAGCATCGTTGGGTCAGTCAGCTCCCATGCCTGGTCCCGTGGCGTTCACTCTCGCCGAGGCCCGCTCCGCTCCTCCACTGGGTAAGATGTATCGTTACTTTGTCCACAGTCGTTCTGCTTTGCCTCGACGTGCCTCATTTTTATCTTTCATGGTCAGTTTGCTGACTTGCGCCGCTCCTGGCTCTGTTGCTAATGCTAGGTCGGCTCTTCTTCATTGATTTTCGCCTGTTCTGCAGCTGGGGCGCAGGCGGTGGTACTGCGACTGCGTTGTGTTAGCTCTGCCAGGCAGATGGCACTGTTGTTCCACCGTTGTTTCTTCATGTCTTGCTGGTTTGTTTTACACAAACCTTCGCCTTGTGTAGCTTTAGAGATGTTTAATCTGTTTAAATTCTGTCACACTGGCGTCGTTTGACCTGTTGAGTGACTTTGGTACGTTTAATCTGTTTAAATTCTGTCGCACTGGCGTTGTTTTACCTGTTTAGATCGTGTCACGTTGGTAATGCTTGCACTGTGGATGTTCTGTGTGGTTGGTGATCGAGGTGGCTGTGCTCGTGAGCTGCCTGGTGCTGTCCTGACTTTAATTGTTTTTCTTCATGCTCTCCCTCTTTAGGCCAGCCTTACATGCCGGCCCATGCTTCAATTTCCCTGAGGCTCCGTGCTAAGATCCTGCAGGGGCAACACGTTAGTCTGGTTTCCCTGCTGCTCCCCTCCCCCCCCGGTCGATCATCAGGTGGCCTCCTCCTCGGAGTTCACTGCGGTCTTCTGCTACGCCGATCCCCGCCTGTCCAGGGACCTGTCCGTCGGCGAGTTTGTGGCAGCCTTTGGGGTGTTCAGGGATGTTCTCTGCTCTGTCTACCCCGAGCGTAGGGTCAAGCTGGACGCCTACCTCGCCCTGGTGGTGGATCTCAACCTCATACGGCAGGTCCCTGTACTACCGTTACCATAACGCCTTTTCCACTAAGGCTGCTGCCATCCTGTCCCGGTCGGGGGTGCGTATCGACTGGTCTATCCTGGACACTGACCTCCTGGTCATGCTGACCCACGCAGCCCCATGCCACTCCTGCTCTGCCGTCGGCCATCGCAGTTCCCTCTGCCCTTCGGTCCCATTTAGCCTGCCTTCTCTGCCCTCCCTGCCGGCGCCCCGTTCTGTTGGGGGTTCTGTTGGGGGTTCTGTTGGCGGCCTGCGTACGGACCGCCGCGGTCGTCGGGTGGAGGTATTCAATAACATGCCCATTTGCAATAATTTTAACCGTGCCGTCTGCTCATACCCTAACTGCAACTTCCTCCATGTGTGTAGCATCTGCAGGGACGCACACCCGAGGTCCGTCTGCCCTCGCCGGTTGGGTCCCCCGAAGGTCCTCCCCGGGTCCAGCCGCTAATTTCCCGTTTTCTGTCCACCCCTGTTTTGGTTCCTGAGTTGGCCTCGCTGCTTCTGTCTCACCCCGATCGTTCGTTCGTTGATTTTCTCCTCACCGGTCTTTCCCAGGGTTTTTTCATCGGGGTTTCCTGCCCTCCTTCTGCCTCCTTGGTTTACCCCAACCTGCGTTCGGCGCTCGCCGAACCAGACGTAGTGGCCCAGCTCCTCCGCAAGGAGGTGTCTAAGGGCTTTATGATTGGCCCCTTTGCGTCTCCCCTCTTTTCCCCCTTTCGAGTCAGTCCGTTGGGTGTGGCCACTCGTAAGTTTACACTTAAGAAACGTTTGATTATCGATCTTTCCGTCCCTCATTCTGGCCCCCATCCCAGCATCAACTCACTCATACCTAAAGCCCCCTTTTCTCTCTCTTACGCCTCTGTTGATCACGCCATCTCCCTGATTAAGACCGCTGGCAGGGGGGCTTGGCTGGCCAAGGAGGATATCTCCGACGCCTTTAAGGTCATGCCTGTCCATCCTTCTCAGTGGCACCTTCTTGGGGTCAAATGGGATGGCTCCTTTTTTTTCTCCGTGAGGCTCACCTTTGGCTGCCGTAGCAGCCCTAGCCTGTTTGATAACCTTTCGGAGGCTCTTTGTTGGATCCTCCTTAACGTCCACAGGATCCCGGCCGTCCTACATCTGCTGGATGACTTTCTTTTAGTGGACCCGCCTTCTCCGTCCCCAGGGCCCTCCCTCGCCACGCTCCGTCGGCTCTTTCGCCGTGTGGGCGTCCCCTTGTCCGACGAGAAGACTGTGGGCCCGTCTACCCGTTTGGAGTTTTTGGGGATCACGCTTGACTCTGATCTGATGGTGGCTTCCCTTCCTGAGGATAAGCTCGCCCGTATCCGGGAGTTTTCTCGGGCTTATGCCTCTGCCATGTCCATTACGAAACGCCAGCTTCTCTCGTTACTGGGCTACCTCAATTTTGCTATCCGCATAATTCCCCAGGGCCGCTCTTCCATATCTCGCCTGCTCGATCTGGCTAAATCGGTCCCTGCCTTGGGGTATCTCGTCTCTCTGGACGAGGGCTGTCGTTCCGATCTGGCTTTCTGGGCTAAGCTGCTGTCGGATTGGAACGGCATCTCTTTTTTTTATGACGACGTCGTGCAGTCGGCGGATTCTCTGCAGTTCTTCACAGACGCTGCCCCATCCTCAGGTTTTGGGGGGGTTTTCCAGGGCCGTTGGTTTGCGGGTAAATGACCCCCTTCATTTCCCCGTGCTGAGTCTTCGGCCTTTTATGAAATCGTGCCCATAGCCATGGCCTGCTGCCTCTGGGGTCGTTTCTGGAAGAGGAAGCGCATCTCCGCCATGTGCGATAATCTCGCCATGGTCGAAGCTATTAACAAAGGCCGCTCTCCCGTCCAATCTATCATGCCCTACATCCGCCGCATCACATGGCAGTCCGTCACGGACAACTTCGTACTGTCCGCTCGCCATGTGCCTGGTCACTCCAACCTCCTCGCAGACGCTCTATCTAGATCCCGATTCCGGGTCTTCCATCGCCTTTGCCCATCAGCCGATCCCTCTCCGACCCCGATGCCCCGATCTGGGGTATCTCGCCCTGTATTAGTGTCCCCGTCACTTGTCAGCTCCCCTTTTAGTCGCCATCTTAGTTAGCATCAACCTGTATGTTAGTTTTAGTTTTATCATCGTTAGTAATGTGCAATGACGCAGCTGCTCTCCCTTCTGCTTCCAGGTCATCCGTCACCTCTGCCCGTCTGTCATTCCTTCAGTCCGTTGCCCGGTCCTGCCGATTCTCGCCCCGCTGTCGCGACCCCGTCGCTTCTCCCTCTCCTACAGTCAGCCCGTGTCTACATCCGCTCGGGTTTAGCCCCTTCCACTCAGCGATCGTATTTGTTCGCTTGGCGCCTGTACGCTAAGTTCTGTGCGGCTGTTGGGTCCTCCCTTCTCCCGGTTCTCGTACCCACGGTCATAGCTTTCATCACGTACTGTTTTGACCATCGCTGTTTCAAGTTGCCTTACATTAAATCCCTCCTAGCTGGCATTAACTTCCATGCACAACTTCATCATTTGGGTCCACTCCCGAGTTTGTTCTCCAACCACGGCATTAAACTCCTCCTGAAGGGTTTAGCTAAGCGTTCTCCTCCCCAGCTTGACGGCAGACAACCAATCACTTTTTCTGTTCTTAAGAGACTTCTAGTAGCCCTCCGGTCCTCCTCCTATTCGTCGTATCTGAAGGCGCTCCTTTCAAGCGTGTTTCTCCTGGCCTTCTACGGACTCCTTCGGGTCGGCGAGTTTACATCTCGGGGCAGCTTCGACCCTTCAGTAGATCTAACCCCCGATGATCTGGTTTTCTTTCCCGATCATTTTGACCTCCGCCTCAAGCACTCGAAGGGCAAAGGCCCTGCAGTCGTCTCCATAGCTCGCATAGACGGCCCGTATTGTCCCTTCCGTGCCATGGTTAGGTTCATCTTTAAACGTCGTAGGCTCTGCCCCTCCGTCGGTCCCTTGTTCCTCACTCCCGACGGCACCCCCATGACTGCAGCATGGTTCGTCAGATTTCTCAGGAAATCCTTGGCCCTATGCGGCCTTCCCCCTCTCCATTACTCTGGCCATTCCTTTCGGATTGGGGCTGCTACCTCCGCCGCTGTTCAAGGTACATCAGGGGCATCCCTCCAACAGCTAGGTTGCTGGTCTTCGACAGCCTACTCCTCTTACGTCCGCCCGGATCTTCAATCAGTGCTCTCTGCTCAATGCTTGCTCAGCCGTTAGGTGAGCTCTAACATCACATGCTAGTGGTAGTGTCCTCCTGCTCTGTGTCACCTCCCTCTTTTGACTGCTCGAGCCAAATCACTTCCCCTTTTTGTGTTCTCTCCCTGGAATGGGACTAGAGTTCATGCACGCTCGCTCTCGGTTGCCCAAGCGAGGCTCGTTCCCGGAAATGCCGCTGTCGCTCATTCCAAGAAAAGAGGCGTCGTTGCCCAGTCCGAGAAAAGAGGCCGTCGTTGCCCAGTCCGAGAAAAGAGGCCGTCGTTGCCCAGTCCGAGAAAAGAGGCTGTCGTTGCCCAGTCCGAGAAAAGAGGCTGTCGTTGCCCAGTCCACGTAAAGAGGCTGTCGTTGCCCAGTCCACGTAAAGAGGCTGTCGTTGCCCAGTCCACGTAAAGAGGCTGTCGTTGCCCAGTCCACGTAAAGAGGCTGTCGTTGCCCAGTCCACGTAAAGAGGCAGTCGTTGCCCAGTCCACGTAAAGAGGCAGTCGTTGCCCAGTCCACGTAAAGAGGCAGTCGTTGCCCAGTCCAAGAAAAGAGGCTGTCGTTGCCTAGTCCGTGAAAAGAGGCTGTTGCCCATGCATGACCTCGGGCAGCCAGACCCTCGCCAGCTCGGCCCCGGCTTTTCTTTTTGGGGGGTAGATATCCATAATCTATCTCCCTATGCCGGACATTCAAGCTCTCAGCAGTCCGGCATGCATGCCCTCCGCCGGGGCCCGAGCGCCAAAGAAACCTTAATCAATAAAACATTTTAATTGTATTCTCTCTCTCGTTTTGTGAGTCTCTTCAGGTTGAAATTCTAATGAACAGCATGGTTGGGAACAGACTACAAGCTGGTGCGATGTGGGATGGTTGGCTTCTTGGTAAGTGAATTCATTTAATTGCTCTAATATGTCTGACTATTTTTCTCAATTTCAGTTGGTATGGACTGCTCTTACCCTACAGTATTTACAGATTCAAACAAATTGTCCCACTCACTCCTCTTGCACTTGGTGCTAATACCAGAGGACAGCGTGCCAAATGTTTTTTTGTGCCTCTACCTCATTTAGAAGTGTCTCCATCTCCATGCAGTTTCTCTTTTCCTGCATTTAGACATACTTTTTGATGGGGCAGATAGGAGATTCCTCAGGTGCAAGGCATATGTAAATCTATTTGCATATTTAAATGCAGGCGTGTCGAGAGAAGAGTCTGGTTTTCACTCATGTGTGTTCAATTCCACATTGATTGGGATGTAAGGAAGTGTGCTTGGATTCATGAATATGCATCATTTTATATATCTGGATTTATTTGTGTGAACACTGCTTTATCCATTGAAACATATGTCATGTTTCAGTAGGAAATTCATGCAAGTCTTTGTACATGAGGCCACAGGTGTCTCAGAGGATTCCTGAAACTGCTGACAGGAATAGGATTGTCCAAAGGACGGAAGCTTCTATGGTTGCAGAAGCAAAATTTCATCGTAAGAGGATTTCAAGAAGCCATGGGGAAGGAATTTTGTTTGATTTCAAGAAGGCTCTGGCATATCATCAGTGATCCAGAAGAAATAAGAGAGCCATATTCTGAACTGATGTAATTGATGGATGGAAAAAGGGACACTTTCAGCATCTCTTTAATCTAATCACCATGTCCACTTTTGAGGAGGCAGACTGTAAGAACTCAAGGGGAAAGTGAGTCACTGAAGTAGTTTAAATGGTTCTTTGCAGCAGCACACCAGGAGTGTCAAAATCTATCCTGGGATGCTGAAGTTCCTGCAATCATTGTAGATATGCCTTGTCAATGTCAAATGGAAGACAACACCTGTGGAGTGGCAGTACCTAGGTGACAATCCCCATTTGTAAAAAGTGGGACAGGGGTGTGTCTCACTCAAAACATTGAGAGCTCACACCTCTCACCCCCCAAGAAAGTCTAATCTTGGTGGGTGCAGAGTAGAACTGTTGCTCCTCTTCATCAAAAGGAGCCAGCTGAAGTGGTTCAGGCATCTCGTTATGATGCCTCCTGGACACTACCCTCTTGAAGTTTTGCAGGCAAGTCCCTGAGACCTGGGAACAGAAATAGAACTCACTAGAGCATGGTTATTTAATTAAAACTCACTGAGGTCTAGTTACTACAATTTCCTCAGTAAAAGTTCCAAACGAAAATCCAAGTTTTGTCTTTTGGTCTTGCCTACTAGTATTCATGTTCTGACTGTCAACAAACTGCACTATAGTTAACAACTAGCTCTTTTACTATATTTAAAAGTAGTCTCACACAAATAAATTTAGGGTCTTTATTTCAAATTAAAACTGAAAGCTCAGAATAAAAAAAAAAACATAAATGTGCAAACAGAGCCCAATAAACCTGTTTTCTCTTAAAGTGAATTGGTCCAAGCCTAAAGAATTGAAGGCTTAAACTGAAAAAAGTTAACATCTTTAGAAAATAGCAAACCATTTAAAAAGTGGATATTTTAGTATAAAAAAGTGTAAACAGAGCAAGTAAAGTTTTTTCTTTTTCTTAAAGAGGCACCACCAACCTATAAAAAAAATCAAGTTTTAAAGTAAAACATGTCCGCATCTTCAGAAAACAATAAATAAAAAATCTTGGAATAAATAAAAAATGGATTTTTTAGGAGAAAAAAAAAAAACCTGAAAACGGAGCATTTAACAACACCTTTTGTCTTTTGATTATTTATTTTACTTTTCTTGATGAGAGAAATGGACATTGTCCTGCCAGTAAACTAAATCTTGGTTAGAATGAAATCAGAGCCATTCTCATGTAGCTGAGCATTATCAGTAACATCTAATCGTCAATGACTCTGAACAGCTGCATCCAGCTGTGCCAGCACATCATCTGCTAATAGTTCTGATTTTTTTGCTTGCTGTTAAAGCTGACGTCGGGATTTGTTTGTTTTTAAATTAAGGTCTTTGAACTGTCCAGTGATGACCTTTACTGACCTCTCAGTAAAGCAAGACATTTACTACAAAATCATTCATTTAGCTATAATCTGATAACATAGTCACCAATAAGAGACTATTTCTATCTTTGATTTTAAGCTGATGTGATCAAAAGAATAACTTTTGTCATTTTCATGATGTGTGCTTTTAAGCTGTGTTATTCTTTGAGAGTTAAACTGTGTTTCACTGCTGTGTTAAAGGGAAATATCGGGTCACAGAGACCCGACTGTTTTGTTTAGAAATAAGAAGACAGTTTAATCAGTTGTTTTTCATGAACAAGGCTCCAGCTTTCTCTGTCTGTTCCTAAACATTTCCCTCTGCTCTGGCTTTAACCTTGGGTTTGATAAGGCAAGTGAACTCCTCTCTGTGTTCCTGTCTTTTTAAGTTCTAACTGTGCGGAAACGCTTCAGTCTTTGAATGGACAGAGAGTTTGAATGGACGGAGACCTGAAAGCTCTCTGCCTTGCAGCTGGTCAAGCTTGGTCAAGAGCCAAAGACTAACTTGTCAGCTAGAACTGATGGACGCCTCCATCCAGTTCCCCGAGCAAAAGCTCCAAAGTTCCTAATGAACTTTCTTTGAGAAACATCTCTTCTTGAAGTCAGAGGCCTGAAGCTGACATATTCTCTGATGACCAACGCGGAAGCCAGGAGACGTTGAAACGTAAACTAAAACCAGTTTTGGACGTGCTGGGACTAAAGGACTCTGTGCATCTGAAGGCTGGTGTCTTCCCTCTTACCGGGCTGTCGTCAAAAGGTAAAGGGCTGTTTACAAAACGTACTTGGATTTTAGCAGAAGTCGGATGAGAAGTGTCACTCTGGTCTCATGCTCAGGATAATTTTCTTCTTAAATCTTTCCTCCTATTTCTTTTCCCTCTCAACCTAAGCTGGAAACTATATTTTAAGCTGAAATGCCCCTCAGACTAAATATGTGTAACATCTAGTATTTATGTCTGTTGTGTTAAATCAAGTGTGCTGACGTATTTGAATTGAAAGAAAGTGAAATCATGTCAATCAAGTGTAATGGTGTTAATTTAGTTGATTTATTTTAAATAAATGATAGTGTCTCTTTGACATATCAAACTAAGTTAACGTGTCCATTGTCACTTAATGGCTCTGTTTATTTATCCATCATAAAGACCACAGAAATATTGGGTAAACTGAAAAAGAACAGAATCCGTGAACATTTACTATTCAATCTGAATAAGTAAATTAATTAAGATAAAGAGGTCAGTATTAATATTGACCTCCTCATAATTCTTACATCTGGTGGCTCGTACCGGTTCTGAAAGTTTATTGATTTCTGTGGTTTCTCATGAACTGTAACGTCATGTTTGCATAAGTGGATCCAAGTTTTAAACTCTGAGGATAATGATTTTGGCTGGAAGTGTTCAAAGCAGGCAGATTCTGCATGTTTTTATCATTTGAAGCTGTGAGATTGTTATTGTTTCATCTCTGTTAGACGCTGTTGGAAGCATTCAGGTGAAGTTTTGTCAGCCGTGGTCTGTGGTGGTTCTGGTCCTGTTTCGGTCCAGTTCACGCAGACTCCTGTACAACGCTTTGTTTGACCGCCGAGTCAGAAGCCTGAAAGCTAATTTAACATCTACAAGATTGCTGTTGTGGCATTTTACATGTTAGAGCAGGTCATAGAAGCATATTACTGTAGAACGTAGTCGGATAGTGGTTCTGTTCAGACCCAAGTTTCTGCTCCACGACGAAGTGGACCGGAACCGACCTTTACGCGCTCCGAGTGAGTCCGTGTTTGTTCAACAGCTGCAGTGCTGTGTTACTGAGCGTAACTAAGTTGGCCTGTCTAGGTGTGTTCGCCGCATGTTTCAGAGTTTTGGGGAGTTAAATTGAAGCGTTTGAGTTGTTTACGAGTCTATAAAGTTGTGTTCTGTTGTGCGAGCTAACGTTAGAGCTACGTGTCCAAGTACACGTTTGTTTATGAGCTGTGATTGGATGAAACGAGAGCTGTGAGCTGTCAATCACTCATGTAGCGAACGCTGATTCGCTGTTGTGTGCTGTCAATCACTCGTAGCGAACGCTGATTCGCTGTAGTGGGAACGCACGCCGTTGCGACCAACCCACTTTGTCGTCATTTCCGGTACTTCATTGGTCGAAGGTTAGAAAACTACATTTACCATGGTTGCTTGGGAAAAGGACTACAAGCACTGTGATTGATTGGTTGACGTCACGTATCTGTGTAGCGAGCTCCGCCTCGCTCAGCACAGCAGAGCTGGTGACGCGCTGCGTCGACCCGCCTATTAGTGTCGTCATTTCCTGATGCGTTTCGGGCGACAAGCAGTCACATTCACACACACACGGTGAAAAGTGGTTTCACTAGAGTTTAAAAACTCATTTAAAGCCATCTAAACTGTCTAACAACATATATTTGTCTCTGACAAGACCGCAGTTCGAGCGTTTATCACGAACATACTAGAAACTAACTCTGAAAAGGTTGTTTTTAGTTTAAATACCGATTAGAAAAATCAGTTTCCTCGTGATTAAAATTAAGACTCGAAGCTGCCCCCTGTTGGTTAAAAGACGTTGACAGATGAGTTTTCTTAAAAACATCATAAAAAAGTCAGCATTTTTATGGTGAGTTACCAGCTTTTAATTTTGTTCTGTACGCAAACAAAAACTCCTGTTTATTCTAAATACAAATTGTAGAATAACAGAGGTACAGACAAACAATTTATGCTCATTTTAAATACTGAAGAGATTTAAAATAACACTCAAAAGGGAATTTTTATTTGATTTTCAAATTAAATAAAAAAAAAAATGATGGAGAACAGAGCAATTTCCACATTAAGCTCTTCGCATCTCTGAATTTTAAACAGAATTGTTGTACATCTGTACACTTTTAGTTAAAAATGGCATTTTTAACGTTTTTCTGTGTAAAATTAATGACTCCAGTTTATTTTAAATAAAAAGTTTAAAATAACAAACAAAATTACATGTTTCACTCCAGATAACTGCGGCAACTCAAAAGGTTTTACTGAAACTGAAATACATTCTCTTGGTGCAAAATAAAACAAAATCTGCTAACATTTTAGTGTTAACATTGCATTTATTTGTAATCTTTAAGAAGGCGTTTGAGTGAAAGACAGAAAACATTAAGCGTGGTTTAATAGTAATTGTTTTAAAAGATAGGTCTATTAAGTTAATACGGCCACAAAGGCTTAACTTACCATATGTTTCATTGCAGGTAAAACCTAAAATAAATAAAAAGGTACTGAATGAATGAAAGACTTGTTTATAGATTACTGGAATAAACCCAGGAAGCTGTTTTAGTGAAGTAACTCAACGCTAAGAAAGCATTTATTTGCATACACTATAATGAATACCGTCTTATTGATTCAAACAAACATCTCTCATTAATTTGGAGAAATTTCAAAACAAAGATGGGATATGACGATTATGATGAAGCTTTCAAGCTGATCGCATCAAGGCGTGAAGAGCTGGAAGTATTAAAGCAGAAGTGCATTCAAGAACGTGAAGAAGATCACCGAAAAAAACTTGAGTTCGAACGTTTGTTAGGCGAATTAACAACACAACGGGGTGCTGTAAATGTTTGTGACGCTCACAGACAAAACAATGACCCGATCTGGTTAAAAACAAAACCAGAGCGTGAACTACATTACCAAGAAAAGGTCAAATCCCACTCGCTGGAGCTGGAAGGGACAAGTTCATCAACTCCCTCTCCTAAAAAAGGCGAGAAGAAACATGTTTTTCGAACTAAAAAACCACGACATGAAGGTGTCCGCTGGAACAATGACCCGAAGTGGTTAAGAGACCCAATATGGTTGAGAAGGACGAGCACACGCCCTGTCCCTGCACCTCGGACGAAGCTGCCCGAGATAAGCAAAAAACCACAAACGGTGGACGCCCGCTCTTTAAGTGACCCTCCGCGGTCTACACCGAGCAAAGGTCCTGCCCCTGCACTGCGGACTGGACAGTCCGGGAGTAGCAAAAGGTCACAGAAGTTCCAGGAAAAAGGCAACATACCTCTAAGCTCTGAGGAGATAGTGGACATAAGTTGGTTGTTTGAAAACTTGAATGATACAGAGGATGACCAAACTGGTACAATGCGTGACGTTGTCTTTGATGACTCAGAGCACACAAATTACCAGCTGTTGGAGGCAGAGAATGAACTGATAAGGCAGAAGTGCAAACGACTAAGAGAAAAACTTCTCAAAGAAGGCCTTGAGTTACAACATCGGTTTAAACAATCAATGATGAAACAGAGCGCTGTAACTGCTTTTGAAGCTCACATGCAAAACAAAACACCCTCTGAGGTGTGCCCAGGTCAAAAGGTCGTATCACAGTCGCTAAAAGTAGGCGAGGTTCACTCTCCTATAGACAGCGAGAATAAACACCGTCGTCTCAAAGGTCCTCTGACCTCAGAAGAGGCAGAGAACACGCGTCGGTTGTTAAAAGAGTTGGATAATACTAGCAAGAATGAACAAGATTTTCAAACTGACATACACCGAAATGTTGGTACCAGTTGGAACAGTGACTCAAAATGGTTTAAAGGGAGCCCCGCCCCTGAAGCACCTCAGATTGAAAAATCTGAGACAAGCAACGAACCACAAAAGGTAGGTGTTCACTCTCTAAGAGACCCACAACGGTTCAGATCGAACCAGATGGGTGAAAACCAAGGTCCATCGGTGGGTGGACTTCAAAAGAAATTGAAGGATGGGGACCTATACTCATGTAACTATGCGTTGTCCCAACAGACACCCCCGAGCCTTGGAACTGCACCTCCCGCGCCTCGAACAGAACAGTTCGAGACAGGCAAAGAGTCACGAATGTCCCGGAATAATGGCCCAACACCTCTATGCTCGGAAGAGACAGAGGAAGTAAGTAGTTTGTCAGTAGATTCGGATGTTACTGTTCTTGACCAACCTGATACAATGAGTGGCGTTATCATTGATAATGACACTATCAACATTGACCAACCTGGAGCGGTGTGTAGCACTGTCTTTCACAAAGACTCAGCGCACACTACTACCAACATTGCCATGGATGTTGACAGCAAACCAATTGCTGACACACAACAACATCCTGAAGGTCATGATGCTGACAGCCAACAAGATGCTGACAGTAAACAAGATTACACAGACAGAGTCACACGTGAACAGAAACGTGGGCCAAGACCTGTGAGGTTTCTGTGTAACTTTATACAAAGGGGGGTGGCTAAGAAAGCTTACCTACCTATCACACTGGAAAGTGTCCTTGAGCGTGAAGCCCTCCTGGACGGTAGTGCTGATATAACCATTATGTCGGCCAAGCTGTTCGAGGAGCTGAGGACCGCCGCTAACGGTGTTGACAGGCAAATACCCTTTGAGAAATGTGCTATTGAGCTACAGGGTCTCGCAGAGACGAGAACAACCCTAACAGCTATGGCTATGGTTCACATGCAGATTGGCGAAATGACACTACGCCACCCGGTGTACGTGTCTAAACTTGACTCATTCCCATTTTTGGTTGGCCAAGATTTTATAAACCGCTTCAACGCGATTATAGATTATGGTCGACGGAAAATGTGGAGCACAGTGAGAAAACCCCTGCCAATAAAAGTGCTTCCTAGTTGCGATACAGACTGCCTAACCGCAGGTACCGCAGAGGACACAAGGGACTGCTCATCCGAGGACGAGAGCCCGGTAAGTGAACCTTCAACTACAGGTGAGACAGAAGAGACCCAAAAGTTGGACCAAACTCTGGCCCAACAAGAGAACCTCCTCTGTGAGCTGACACATTCAGCACTCCCTGACCACTGCCTACCACAGGTAGTGAAAGGTGTTGAGATCCAAGGATCCCACACCGAAGACGCTGTACTGTCCTCTGAGACAGGTAATTCGGCAATCAACCAAGCTTTCAATGAAACCTTGGTTCAAGGGCATCTGAGTCCAGAAAATGACAGTCAACCAAACGCTGACAGTCACTTGGACATCATTGTTGCAGATTACGAGGACCCCTCATCAGACATGAAGGGGGCAAACTCACATTACCTACCACAGGTAGAGAAAGGTGTGGAGATCCAAGGACCCCACACCGAGGTTGCTGTACTGTCCTCTGGGACAGGTAATTCGGCTATCAGCCAAGCTTTCGATGAAACCTTGGTTCAGGGACATTTGAGTATAGAACTACTCAGAGATGACATAGTTCTTACAGACTCAAAGAGCACCTCTTCAGTCATGAAGTGGGAAGACACACATCACAACGACAGTGACGCACCGCGGTCTGTACAATCAGACACACCTGCGACTGCGCCGACGGTTGTGACACACCTGAATTACACGGAAAGAGGTAAACGTAAGAAGATACGTTGGCCAAAACCTAAACGATTCCTGTGTACCGTCTTCTCTCAGCTGCGCGAACAGCTTAAACTAAACGGTGGCATCCTAACTTGTGCCCATGGACGGACGTCCTCACCTGTGTTCGTGGTCCCCCATGACCAAAGGGGGGTGATGTTAGGCCATGCCAAAGACAAAGATTTGAATGTACACCTCAGAAACACTTTTGCTTTCGCCCAGAAAAACCTGGAAAGATCTGCTGAAGGACGTAAGGCGTACTATGACCAGAAGGCCTCTCACAATGAACTCCAAGTGGGAGACAGAGTCTGGTACTATACGTTCGCCCCAGCAACCGGGAAAGGAGGGTCCGAGACCGGAACTCTCGCCCGCAAACTAATGCCCAGGTGGACTGGACCTCATCTGATAACAGACAAAGTGTCCTCAGTCGTCTACGAAATCAAAATCAGCAAAGGCCGCAAAGAGCCAATTGCTAAATGGGTACATCGAAATCAGATCAAACCTTACAAGGCGTTCAATGACTCCACAAAAGACAAAGATCTCACAAACTCACCGACTTCATGGGATAATAAGGTCGTCCAAACACAAGTTAGTAAATAAACTAATCAGGTTTAAACTACCGTATTTCCACCCTATAAGTCGCATTGTCCAATTTGAACTTAGAAACGCTAAGCCTAAAACCCACAACAAAAAACTAACCTTAACAACCGTTTAAATCCACGAGATTTAATTTGACCTCGGTCATAAAGTTGAGACCTGTTTTCTTGTGTGTTGCACTTTGGAATCTGACGACAAGAGTGTGTCGAAGCAGTGAAACGTTGTTTCCTTGTTGTTTAGTCATTACTGTTGTCATTAGTTGAGATACTGTTGGTTCTGAACACTCCCAGCCAAAAAGGTTTTGTATTAACATTGGTTAATGAATGATATGGATTTAACTATGCCAACATGCAGTTCGTTTTGTTAAATCTCAATCGTCGAAGAGTCAATGTAGTTTAAAGTTGCTCAAGGTACAATAAACTACACTGGTCTCATAATTTCTAAATTGAACCGATTCGATCGTTTCTATTCTAGATTACCTATTCATTTTGATGAGTCTCGCCATAGACTTCAAAATTTATTAGGAATATCCAAATCCTACGTCGTTCGTCTAAAAGACAACAGACATTTAGATCAAACTATATTTCATTTTTTTATTTTAGTTTATCCTAAACTAAGTAATGAATGGAGGAATAGTTTGGAATTAGAGGCCTTCGTTACAGAAGCCCTCCAAAATTTTATAGGTACAGATCCCTATATCTAATTTTACAGAATTGATCCACCCCTTAATTGGTAATTGTAGCTGATCTAAACCATGATAGCTTACATACCAGGTGCATATAGGTAAGGCTTAATGTAAAATCCCAATCATAAGCCCACCTTAAAAAACCACATAATTGCATGACACATAGAACCAGAGTGGCACTGACTGGAAACCAACCAGCCACCAACCATCGATGTGGGGACCTGCAGCTCCAACGCTTGGTCTTCAACCTTCATCCAAGGGTCGCCTCCTCTGCGTCAATCGAGGGATCCCCTCTACATGCTGATTATGAAAACAATTGTTGCTGATCAATCAACAAAACTAATCGTTGTGGAATTACTGCTGTGGAATTACCGCTGTGGATTATAAGACTTTGTTTTCCAAAGGATCACAGACTTTGTTTGCCAAGAGTTAACAGACTCAGTTTTCCAAGGGATTAAAAGCTTTTCGCAATGGGATTACCTCCGAACAGTATGGAATTTCAAAAACTTTATGGGATTATAATTTTTGATTTTTCTTTTCCACTTGCTGGATTACTTCAAGATCAAAGACAGTTCAAGGTTTCCTTTCGTGTTGGACCCCATCCCCAAGGACTGGCGATGGCTTCCAAAAGGGGGGAGATGTAGTGGACCTACCCAGGGTCAAATTAAGGTCTTTGAACTGTCCAGTGATGACCTTTACTGACCTCTCAGTAAAGCAAGACATTTACTACAAAATCATTCATTTAGCTATAATCTGATAACATAGTCACCAATAAGAGACTATTTCTATCTTTGATTTTAAGCTGATGTGATCAAAAGAATAACTTTTGTCATTTTCATGATGTGTGCTTTTAAGCTGTGTTATTCTGTGAGAGTTAAACTGTGTTCACTGCTGTGTTAAAGGGAAATATCGGGTCACAGAGACCCGACTGTTTTGTTTAGAAATAAGAAGACAGTTTAATCAGTTGTTTTTCATGAACAAGGCTCCAGCTTTCTCTGTCTGTTCCTAAACATTTCCCTCTGCTGCTGGCTTGTAACCTTGGGTTTGATAAGGCAAGTGAACTCCTCTCTGTGTTCCTGTCTTTTTAAGTTCTAACTGGGCGGAAACGCTTCAGTCTTTGAATGGACAGAGAGTTTGAATGGACGGAGACCTGAAAGCTCTCTGCCTTGCAGCTGGTCAAGCTTGGTCAAGAGCCAAAGACTAACTTGTCAGCTAGAACTGATGGACGCCTCCATCCAGTTCCCCGAGCAAAAGCTCCAAAGTTCCTAATGAACTTTCTTTGAGAAACATCTCTTCTTGAAGTCAGAGGCCTGAAGCTGACATATTCTCTGATGACCAACGCGGAAGCCAGGAGACGTTGAAACGTAAACTAAAACCAGTTTTGGACGTGCTGGGACTAAAGGACTCTGTGCATCTGAAGGCTGGTGTCTTCCCTCTTACCGGGCTGTCGTCAAAAGGTAAAGGGCTGTTTACAAAACGTACTTGGATTTTAGCAGAAGTCGGATGAGAAGTGTCACTCTGGTCTCATGCTCAGGATAATTTTCTTCTTAAATCTTTCCTCCTATTTCTTTTCCCTCTCAACCTAAGCTGGAAACTATATTTTTAAGCTGAAATGCCCCTCAGACTAAATATGTGTAACATCTAGTATTTATGTCTGTTGTGTTAAATCAAGTGTGCTGACGTATTTGAATTGAAAGAAAGTGAAATCATGTCAATCAAGTGTAATGGTGTTAATTTAGTTGATTTATTTTAAATAAATGATAGTGTCTCTTTGACATATCAAACTAAGTTAACGTGTCCATTGTCACTTAATGGCTCTGTTTATTTATCCATCATAAAGACCACAGAAATATTGGGTAAACTGAAAAAGAACAGAATCCGTGAACATTTACTATTCAATCTGAATAAGTAAATTAATTAAGATAAAGAGGTCAGTATTAATATTGACCTCCTCATAATTCTTACACACACATCTCATCTTTTTGTTTTCCATCAAAAGTCTCAGCAACAACATTTAAGCACTCATTCAGGACTGTCCCATCACTAAATGTTTTTTTTTAATGTTGCCATAAAAATCCACTATACCTTGCGTGAACATTCGTTTGCATGTTGCTTAAAAATATTTGTGATGTAGGGTGGATATGTCATACGGGGCTTGCAGTTCGGTTAATTTACTGCTCTTTGCTTGGACTTCAGCAGATAATGTTGCTCAAAATAGATGAGTGCTTCACGTTGCACTTTTCATTAATGTGACCTTAACGCTATTACCGTAACACCTAAAGTAGAGTGAAGCTTCAAAACACACCTCCCATGTCTCTACTTGGCTCTGCACCTGAGCTGTCTATTGCTGGAAAAATGCTCCAAGAAAATTATCTATTTTCATCAATTTATCAGATTGGGCATGGGTCCAGACAGAGCCATCACTGGGTCCGCATCCAGACCCAGGTTTGCCTATTAGTGACCTATCCACTAGAGGCATTAGGTATTCCCTCTGTCCTAGGAACACCTTGGGATTCCCCAGGAGCAGCCGGAGAGTGTTGTAGGGGAAATGAGATCTAGGTTTCCCTCCCTGACCTTTGACTTTTGCATTCTGAGTTGTAATATAATTTTATTTAATTGAACTGTAACAAATTGGATTTGAACAAACATTCTGCTAAATACATTGGATAAACTTGTAAGTGGAATCAAATTAATTTAATGGATTAAATTTATTGCTTTGAACCACTGTTTTGTATTTATAGTTTCCTAAATCAGTTTTGTAGTGAAATAATCATGAATCAATAAACAAAATTGAACTGAATTGAAAAGTTGAACTAACTGGGCCCTAATGGTAAGAATAATTTGTTTAGATTTACCTGTGTGAAAGCTGGCACAGGTTAGAAAGATGCGTTTCTTTAGACTAGTGTTAAAAACTAAATATATTTTCTATTTTCCACAGAATATGTATTAGTTTAGACTGTTTGTAGTATTTTGTTATAGTACCTGCTGAACAGAAGTAGCTATGCTCAGTGTTCCAGTAAATTCCCCCAGGATCCAGAACACAAAAAAACTAATGGACACACGAAGAATTTAAGTGTGAAACTTACTCTTCTGTCAAGATCGGTTGAGCTGGTCATGGAGCTGACAGAAAACGACTGTGGGGTCAAATCTCTTCCCGACATCATCTGCTCTCTACTTTCATCATCCTCCCTACTTTCCTTTTTCACTTCTCCTTCTCCCTGTTCCTCCAATATAGTTTCTACTTCTACACTAACCATTCCCTCCTCCTTGATCTCTACATCACATGTTCCAAATATTGTTTCATCTTCTTCTATGTGGCTGGTGATCTCACAGGGTGGTGAGCCTGCCCATTGGTCCTCCTCTGCGTCACTCTCAGGGTAAACAATAGCCAAGTGTGCATGAAGGCAGTCACTAAGGGGATTGTTGGTGAAATCTTCTCTGTTTCCAGAGTCTTTCCATCGCCAGGACTCCTGCAAGGCATCTTCTGGAGGATCTGATGTGACAGTTGGGGGCTGAAATAAAATATGCTGTGGATTTTCATCCATGAGGAAAAGATCTGATGGAGAATTTTGTGTTTTCTCTGTCAGCATCCCTGTTACACATTCATATACGTTCTCTTTATTTTCATCTACTTTCCCCAGATTTTCAAACTTTAGTTCTTCATCTCCATTTTCTTCCTCATCTATCCTTCTGTCTGGATCTTCAATTCCTTCTTCATCACCTTTCACTTCCCATCTGCCTTCATCTTCCTCCTCAAATACTCCTCTCCAATTATCACTTTCCCCTTGTCCTTCTCCTGTCTCCTCTTCAGTCTTGAAAACAAAATGGTCATATTCATCTTCCTTAGCAGTCTCATCTTCCTCCCCATGGATTTCTGAGCAACAGAGTCTCTCTTCATTTTGACTGTTGCTGCTGCTTGAATTGTCTTTCACCAGGTCTGTTGCTGGTGGTGATGAGTTCATCTCCATAGTAACAAGATGCTCTGTAGGTGTAGCAGTAGAAGAGGTGCTGGGAGGATTGTTGTCGTGGCTACTGTTCGTGAGTTCTGGTATTGTCCTTCTGAATCCAGCTGTAGCGCTCTGTGGAAACATGGATACAAACATTTATAAAACAGTAGTTTATTTTAAAAATCCAAGTTAAATTATATACAAGCTACCGCAGCCCAAAGCACTTGAAGAATGTGATGACTATTATTCATCAATTTCACCTAATTTTAGCACAAACTCTATAAAATGGAAAAATTAGAGCAAGTTTGTGTCTTTAAGTCCAGTTGGCTGTTGCGCCATCTTGAATTTGGATGCATATAAACTGATTTGGAGTCAACCTAAGAGTTTAGAGGCTGGGGTCACTGGGTTTTCTGGAAGATCAGAGGGACAGATACAAAGTATAATATAATTTAATTAACGCTTAAAGTCTGTATATTTTCTATAGATATGGTTTATCAAAACCTTTATCTCCTCAGAGCCATTTTTAGACAGATGTTTAATCATTGGACAAAAATAAGAGTGTGAGGATTGGCCAAGAACAGATGCCTCAAGAGACTAAGTTATCCAATAAGCCAAATAATAATTAAAGCTTCAGTATGTAGCTTTTTTTATGAACATATTTCTTCACTCTGTCACTACCTCCTGACAGACTGATGTTAGCCAGGTAATCTCTGAAAAAAAATAAAAAAAAATATTGTCCCCTTGCTTCTCCAGGTGGTAAATAAGCATTTCTAAAAAGAAAAGGTGACCCGCCATTTTCCAGCCAATAAAAACAGAGTTTGTAACCAGCCAATAAAAACAGAGCTTGAATTTGAATCAGCCAATAAAAACAGAGCTTGAATTTGAAATTCAACAGACCACAAGGGGGCAGAGCCACATATGGCTCTGAGGGGGAGGGATCAGAATGCTTTGCCTGTTGAAAATATTTCTAAGTTCTGCAGTTCTACAGAAACTGCATTCTGAACCTTTAAGAGATGCTATGGAGCATCAAGTTAATGATAGATGACCTATAAACTGACATAATCACCAAACTTAAGCCAGTAAAATTAGAGTAGATTAAGAAGGAAACAATGACTATTCTAAAACAGCTGGAAGGGAAAACAAAAAAACGTATAGTGCAGAAGGCCACTGAAAAATTCTGACAAACTTTAAAATGCAATATAAACCCGAGTGGAGTGGTTGGCAGAGCTGCCGCCTCTCACCAGGAAAAAGGTTTCAGCACAGGGTGAGAATTTATTTTGAAGTTTTTGGTGAATTAAAAAGAATACAGATTATTAAAAAGATCAAACAATATATA
>JBBPBX010000097.1:59081-80842 GCA_038048925.1 Garcialebias charrua | reverse complement strand
ATATATTATATTATATACAGTGCATGCAACGCCGGGAACCAGAGCCCGAGCCCCAAGCCGACAGCACAGAGGATCTTCTGCAGTGACTGGTGGAGCTCAGAGCTGGGGAGATGATGCCCTGCACGGCCTGAGGGAGCTCCAAGGCTCGGGGAGACCGGCAGAGCTACACCTAGCTTGCTCTGAATTTTGTAGTTGACCACCAAGCACAAAAAACACCTGCACTTCAGCAATAGACAACGGTGTTGTCATTATTGTTTTTAAAATCTTACGAATAGGTCCAGTCGCTCCTCAAGTTCGAACACGGGTAATTGCAAATGGCAGATTGAATTTGTGAAAATTCTAGTGACTTCGCCCCCTGACCAATCAATGACCAACCGTGTTCTGACGTCACGTTTTGGTGCCGGATCAGCTCGCTTGGTACCACAGAGAAGAAGGGACCAAAAAAGGTGCCAATTCCATGAAAAAGTGCTAGTGGAAAAGGGCTCGTAAGTGTACCAAACTGAGTCGAGTCATGCTGAAGACGAGCTAGGGAAAGGGGGCATTAGTGTCCCTGTGATGGACTGGAGACCTGTCCAGGGTCTACCTTGTCTCTTGCACAGTGACTGCTAGATATGGGCACCAGTGACACCCATGACCCGAAAAGGAAATGTGGGTAAAGAGGATGGATGGATGATACAACCAAAACTGGTACAAATACTCTTTATGTATTATTGTTTTGAAAAAATCTCACAGGCCACTCAAAGGTCAAGATGGATGACATTTTTCAATATGGGTGCCTTTTTAAAAGATAATCATACAGTACAACCTATTGCAATAAACATGCACATACTTGTCCTATATTAAAAATTCTGACATTTAATCCTACATTTTGACAATGCCTCATCTTTCAAATGCCACCTTATTGTGGTGAAGGAGTTTGTGTGCCTGAATGATCCTAGGAGCTATGCTGTTGGGGGCAATAGGCTATATGCCACGGGCAGTTGTGACGTACTTCCGTTAAAATATCAGCCACATCCTGCACTTCCGGTTCCTATCCACTGCAGTTGTTGTTAGCGTTAGCTCCTAGTAGCAAACCATGAAAAAGACTCAATACGGAAAGTGGCTGCGAGCTACTGGCACTACAAGTGAGTTCCATAAGTGTCCGCCCACCGGTGGGTACAGCTGTTCCGTTTCCCCGCCGAGTGGGGGTTAGGGCGACAATTTATCGCGGCTATCCATAGGGGAAACGTCGCTATAGATTTATATGGATTTATATGTATATAGAGTTATTATTGGTGTGTATGTACACGTTTTATTAATTGTATTTACTCATTAATGTTGGTGTCATTCCCGCTAACCGGAAGTGCGCGGTCGAGCTCATGAATGCGGAAGTGTTAGAACGGAAGTCCGTGGCATATAGCCTATTGGATGGATGGATGGATGGATAAATGGATGATACAACAAAAACTAGTAGACCCCTGGTAGGGTCTCTCAAGGCAGATTGGTACTAAATGACAGGATGGACAAAGAGATGTTTCAAAGACTCTTACAGACAAAAAAACAACAACAACAAAAAACAAAGGCGCTCAGTGTCCCTCTCCAGGACATGAGTTACCAGGGTCCCACCCTGGAGCCAGGCCTGGAGGAGTGGCTTGTGCTGGCGAGTGCCTGGTAACTGGGTCTCTAACCATGGGGCCCGGTTGAGCTCAGCCCGAATGAGCAACATGGGTTTGCCTTCCTGTGGGCCCACCACCTGCAGGAGGGACTATACGAGTTGGGTGCATGGCTCTATGCAGCATGGGCTCTGGAAACAATCTCCTTGAGAGGGGTTGGACCTTATCCCACTATGGAGTTGCCCATAGTGAGAGGTGCCAAGCTGGTGTGGGTCTAGTCTTAGCCCCTGACTTAGTGCCTGTGTGTTGGAGTTTTTCCAGGTGGAAGGGACGGTAGCTTCCTTGCACCTTGGGGTGGGGGTACATGCTTTGACGGTTGTTTGCGCCTACGAGCCGAATGGCACTTTTTGAGAATCTGGCCTTTTTGGAGTCCTTAGCTAGTGTACTGGAAGGTGTAGCAGCTGAAGATTCCCTTTATTCTGCTGGGGGACTTCAATGCCCACGTGGGTAACGACAGCTGTTAGGATTTGCTCTGAAGGCAGGTACGAACCCAATGGTGCAGGCAGGGACTCAGACTTGGATTTATACAAAAATAAACACTTTAATATTACAAAGCAAAGGGTTGACGGGGCAGCCTAAACTTACATGAACCATGGAACGAGGAACAAGACAGGCTGGCAGGACAAAACATGGACGACCCAATGACGACACGACAAAGGACAGACTGGCAGCCAGAGTATATATACACACAGACAAGACAGGAAGTAATGACACACACCTGGGAACAATTAACAGAACAGGGCCGGGAAACTAATCAAACCTGGGATGTGGAGATTAAACTAAACTGAAAACTAAACTGAAACCAGGAGCAGAATTAAAGATCTACTGACGTGATTTTTCTACTATTCATCAAATTGCTCAAAATATATATATTTTATCATTTAAATATGTTAGTTTTTGCAAACAAAATGATAAATCACTTTAATTTTGCTTTAAAAGTGATTTTGAACTTCAAGCCGTGTTTAATCATGGGAAATCCGTTTACACCTGAACGCACCATCTGTGACGTAATGTCCAGAGTGAGAGGCAGAGGGCTCCAGTCTCTTCAATAGCGGACATTTTAAAACTTGACTAATTTATCAATCTAGGTGAAGATTTGAGCTATTTGTCTTCATTTTGGGAAGCAGAAAATAGTTTGGGTGATGGAACAAGAAACAACAGGATCTAATTTAGGTCTGATGCTGTATCAGACTGACCTTCATGTGGAGCTGCGCACACCGTGACAAGCTCAGAGCTCTGCCTCAACTCTGGACATTACATCACAGATGGTGCGTTCGGGTGTAAACGGATTTCCCACGATTAAACACAGCTTGAAGTTCAAAATCACTTTTAAAGCAAAATTAAAGTGATTTATCATTTTGTTTGCAAAAACTAACATATTTAAATGATAAAATATATATATTTTGAGCAATTTGATGAATAGTAGAAACATCACGTCAGTGGATCTTTAAACTAGACATGAAACTAGAAGCAGGTAAACATGGAAATTAAACCAGGAGTAAGGACTGTAAAGGACTGGAGATGTAGAAACTAAATACATGAATTAAGAACTGATAAACAAGGAGACCAGGGCCAGGAGAATTATCAAACCTAAAACATTAATAAATACTAAAGTAGGATCTAGGGAATTAAGCTAACCATGAAACTAGGAAAACAGAACAGGACTGGAACAGGGGAAACTAATAAAACTAAAAACAAACATCAGGAACTGGCTGACAGAAAACCACAAGGAGAACAAAGGATGCCCACTAGATGGTGTCATCCTTACAACAGCATGACCTCGAAGGGCATGATTTGGAAGAACGACCTCTCTGATTCGAACCCGGGCTGTGTTCTGTTGTTGGACTTCTGTATTAGTCATAATTTGTCCAACACAAACACCACGTTTGAACACGAGTGTCTATAAGTGCACTTGGCCCCAGGGTGCCCTCGGTCGTAGATCAAAGATTGGCTTTGTGGTTGTGTCATCATAACTTCTGATCTGCTCAGTGTAATTTAACAAAACATGATACACATTTGGTCCACCACTAGACAGCTCATTGCATAATCTTTTGATTTATCCCAACCTTAAGGTCAAAGTCACAGATTAAGGTCAACGGTTATACAAGATGTTTGTTTGCCTGGGCCATTGCTTTGGATTGCTGCATAGTACGGTATATGGTTTTTCAACTGGCTTGAAATGTGCTGTATGCGATACCGTTGTTTCAGGCTAAGATAGTTTTAAAATATTGATTAGTTTGAGGTAGACTTACTCAAAGTATTTTTCTGCAGGTTGTCAAGTTTTCCCTCAATGAACAATTATTCTCATACAGTTAAAGGAACTTTACAGAGTTAAACCTCTGCTGTAACTTCCATCATCTGAAAACGGGTTGGAAGGTAAAGCGTAGCAGCTATGAGCTGTAATCCATCCTTCTCATCACCTCTTAAATCACTGGACTTCACTCAATTGACTCAACATCCCCAGTTTATGATGCAATTCTTTTTTCTGTGGAAGTAAAGTAAATTGAGTGTGATTGTAATTTAGAATGTGAACAGCTGTAGAAAGCATTATCAGTATTAATCAGGTCCCTGTGACTGAGTCATGTGGTAAGAGGATTACAGCAGCTGGGGTAACATAGCTTAGCTTCCCCATCAGGAAGAAAAAAAACACATCAGGATGTGTGTATAATAGGTGTGAGGGAGGGTATTTTGCATTCTCTTGTATTCTATTAACATTTTAGAAAAAATTGAAGTAAGGATTAAACTACGAATTAGTTATTAAAACTACATAAAATCACTTTGTAATTTTTAGGCCCACAATAATCACTAAATGGTTCATTTATCCTTCCTCCTGCGATCACAAATGATTATTTATTCTGATCACATAACACATTTGATTACTTGATTACTTTTAACTTTGACAGACACAAATAAAATATTTATTGATTAATCAACAAACATACAAATAGTACACAATATACAGAAAGATTCACATACAATATTCACATGGGGGTTGTGAATGGGTTGGGGGTCACGCTGATAGATGTCTGATGATCAGCTGTTGATGATGGTGATGGCCTGGGGGAAGAAGCTGTTCTTGTGTCTGACAGTCTTAGTGGACAGAGATCTGTAGCGTCTGCCAGACGGGAGGAGTTGGAACATGTTGTGACCCGGGTGTGTGGAGTCTGTGATGATTTTTCCAGCCCGTTTCCTGGTTCTTGCGTGATACAAGTCCTGAATGGAGGGCAGTGAAGCCCCGATGACTTTCTCAGCCGTCCTCACTGTTCGCTGCAGCCTGTTCCTGTCCTGCCTTGTGGCTGCTCCAAACCAGACTGTGATGGATGTACACAGGATGGACTCAATGACTGCAGTGTAGAACTGGATCAGCAGCTCCTGAGGCAGGTCCAGTTTCCTCAACTGGCGTAGGAAGTACAGTCTCTGCTGGGCCTTTTTGAGGATGGAGGAGATGAGAAACAAGATGGCGGCGCGTGCAAAGGCTGCGGCTTCTCTCTCTCCCGACAACACGGTGTTTTCGTCTTCTTTGTCCTGCATGCCGCAATGTGCCGGCACGTCTTCGTCATGTTTACGTGTTCAAGAACGCAAGTATAGCCGTGAGTTCCTGCTTGATGTCGGAAAAACCGCTCATTTGGGAATAAACAGTGACCTCCAGGAGAAGCTACATGAGCTCGAACAGAAGCTAAACGAGTTTCGTGACTGCGGCCTGCTCTGGAAGCCAGCCCCGAGCCTCAATTCATCACGCCCGCCGTGGGAGCGCCACAAGCGGCTGGACAGTAAGCGGAAGCCAGCCCTGAGCCTCCCTTCTTCGCGGCCGCCGTGGAAGCGCCACAAGCGGCTGGACAGAAAGCGGAAGCCAGCCCTGAGCCTCCCTTCATCGCGCCCGCCGTGGAAACGCCACAAGCGGCGTGACAGAAAACAGAAGCGGGGTAAACGCGGAGGTGTCAGAGCTAGGCTAGCAGCTAGCCCACACAAACCGGCGATCCCATCCATGGTTTTGGCTAACGTGCGCTCCTTGGACAATAAACTGGATTATATACGCCTGCTACGAACGACACAAAAGACTGTGAGAGACTGCTGTGTGTTTGTATTCACGGAAACGTGGCTCAACAACAACGTTCCGGACCATGCTGTCCAGCTAGGGGAGCTAACATGCTACAGAGCGGACCGAACCCCCGAGGGAGGTAAGACAAGGGGAGGGGGGCTCTGTGTTTACATCAACAAAGCATGGTGCCTGGATGCTGCTGTGGTCTACAAACACTGCTCACATTTAGTGGAGTTCATGACTATTAAATGCAGACCGTTCTATTTACCGAGGGAGTTTACAGCTGTTTTGATTGTTGCTGTATATATCCCTCCAAGCTCCAACAGCAAAGTTAGAAGTGAGGCTTTGAATGAACTATATCTGCACATCAGTGAGCAACAAACAGCCCATCCTGATGCTTTTCTCATCACGGCTGGTGATTTCAACCATGCAGATTTAAAGAGTGTATTTCCAAAAACATACAGAAACATAAACTTTGCAACAAGAGGAAACAACACACTGGACCAAGTTTACACCACCATGAAAAATGCCTACAGAGCCCTCCCCCTCCCCCACATTGGTGCTTCTGACCATATCTGTGTTATGCTAAAGCCAGCATACAGGCCGCTGGTGAAAGTCACAAAACCAGTCCGCAAGCAGATACGAGTGTGGCCAGAGGGGTCTTCAGAGGCACTCCAGGACTGTTTTGACACCACAGATTGGGGTATGTTCAAAGAAGCTGCTACCACAAACAACAACACATGTCTCCAGGAGTACTCAGACACTGTATGTTCATACATCGCCAAGTGCATTGATGATGTTACCAACCTCAAAACCATCACTGTTCGGGCTAATCAGAAGCCATGGCTGACAGCTGAGGTTCACAGACTCCTGAAAGCCAGGAATGCTGCCTTCAAAGCGGGAGATCAGGTGGGCCTGAAGGCAGCCAGAAAGAACCTGACCCAGGGCATCAGTGAGGCCAAGGAGCAGTATTCCAAGAAAATAGCTCACCGTTTCAAGGACAGCAAGGATACACGCAGTCTGTGGCAGGGAATACAGACCATCACAGACTACAAACCCCCCCCCAGACCTGTGACAGCTCAACCTCTACGCTGAATGAACTGAATGAGTTCTTCGCTCGGTTTGAGGCAAGTAACAGCACACCTGCACATAAATTCCCCCCCTCTCCTGATGGCCAGGTGCTGGCGCTGTCCTCAGACAGCGTAAGGCGATCATTCATCAAGATTAACGCCCGGAAGGCCTCTGGTCCTGACAACATACCTGGTCGTGTGCTGAAGGACTGTGCAGGGGAACTCGCAGCGGTCTTCACGGACATCTTTAACATCTCACTAAGCCAGGCCATCGTCCCCACCTGTTTCAAAGCCACCACCATCATCCCTGTCCCAAAGAAGGCAACGCCCGCATGCCTCAATGACTATCGCCCAGTAGCACTCACCCCCATCCTGATGAAGTGCTTTGAACGGCTAGTCATGAAAAGCATCACATCTGTCCTCCCTGCCTCCCTGGATCCCTTCCAATTTGCATACCGACCTAATCGCTCAACCGACGATGCCATCTCCTCTGCCCTCCACACAGCTCTCACACATCTGGACACGAAGGACTCTTATGTTAGAATGCTGTTCATCGACTTCAGCTCGGCATTCAACACCATCATCCCCCAACAGCTCATCCATAAACTGGACAGTCTGGGGCTGAACACCTCAATGTGTAACTGGCTGCTAGACTTCCTGACCGGGAGACCACAGACAGTACGGATCGGGAGTAACACATCTAGCACCATCACATTGAACACAGGGGCCCCACAAGGATGTGTGCTGAGCCCCCTTCTATTCACCCTGCTAACACACGACTGCACACCATCGTACAGCTCCAACCACTTCATCAAGTTTGCGGACGACACAACAGTGGTAGGTCTCATCAGCAACAACGATGAGACGGACTACAGGAACGAGGTGAGCCGCTTGGCCTTGTGGTGCGGACACAACAATCTCACTCTCAACGTGGAGAAGACAAAGGAGATTGTCGTGGACTTCAGGAAGAGGGATGCACAACATGCCCCTCTGACCATCAACAGCACCGCAGTGGAGAGAGTGGACAGCACCAAGTTCCTGGGAGTGCACGTCTCAAAGGACCTGTCCTGGAGCAGGAACACTGCAGCACTGGCGAAGAAGGCTCACCAGCGCCTCTACTTTCTCCGCAAGCTGAAAAGGGCTGGAGCTTCAACCTCCATCATGTGCACCTTCTACAGAGGTGCCATAGAAAGTGTCCTGACCAGCTGCATCACTGTGTGGTTTGGTGCATGCACTGCATCCTGCCGCAAGAGCCTCCAGCGCATCGTGAAAGCAGCTGAGAAGATCGTCGGCACCTCCTTGCCCTCACTGCAGGACTTACACAGCAAACGCCTCACTCGGAAAGCCCACCGCATGGCAGGTGATCCCACACACCCACTACACAGCCGCTTTAGACTGCTGCCATCAGGGAGGAGACTGAGGAGTCTCCAGGCTCGTACCAGCAGACTGAGAGACAGCTCTGTTCATCAGGCAGTCAGAATGCTAAACACTCTGCCTGCTCTGCCTCCCCTCCCATTTGAACTGCCTTAACACAAAAAACTTTCTCACACATTACCACTCAACACAAAGTTTTTAACACTGGACTCTGTGTCATCAAACGGGTTATTCACTAAACTCTCGGTCATGTGTTCATTCAGTTTGCACTACTTCTCATATTTGCACTAATGTTTGTATTACATTACTGCCTATAGTCATACTACTGTTTACATTCACTGTTTACATTTATTAATACTGTTTACATTTATTACTACTGCTTTACATTTATTACTACTGTTTACATTTACACTACTTTTATCTACACTACTGCAGATACATATACAGCATTCTCTGACTAGCCTTATCTAAGGATGCCAAATGTGCCTTATGTGCCTTACTTCATATGCCACTTTGCCTCTATACCAACATCAACTACCTCATACATATACTGTGTACATCAACTTATATGCTGCTGTGCCACTCTTTGCAAATGTCAACGCTAGAAACTTCAGTTTATTTTATAGATTTACGTTTTTATACTTTTCATACTACTATGCAAAAACTCAGGACAGTATTACACTTTTATTATTTCATTTTATGCTTATGTTCATTGGGTGTTTGGTGTTTTAGGGGTGTTTGGTGTTTCAGTGTTGGTGTAAATTTTCATACTTTTATACTATTATGAAAAAACTCAGGACAGTGTTACACTTTTTTACTATTTTATGCTTATGTTTATTAAATGTTTTAGTGTTTAGATGGTTACTGTTGCACCGAGGGACTGAGAGAAACGCAATTTCGGTCCTGTGTATGTCCTGTACATATTGCAGTTCTGACAATAAAGTTGACTTTGACTTTGATGTTGGGCTCCCACTTCAGGTCATGTGAGATGGTGGTTCCCAGGAACCTGAAGGACTCTACCGTAGACACGGGGCTGTTGAAGATTTTGAGGGGCAGCAGTTCTGGGGGGTGTCTCCTGAAGTCCACTCTCATCTCTACTGTCTTCAGTGTGTTCAGCTCCAGTTTGTTCAGGCTGCACCAGGACATCAGTCGTTCCACCTCCTGTCGGTATGCAGACTCGTTGTCATCACGGATGAGTCCAATGACTGTAGTGTCATCTGCGAACTTCAGGAGTTTAACAGACGGGTCATTAGAGGTACAGTCATTGGTGTATAGAGAGAAGAGCAGTGGAGAGAGCACACAACCCTGAGGGGCACCAATGCTGGATATTGGTCTATAATTGTCTATAATGCTGATGGTCTGTGAGGAGGACATGATTTTCCCCAACTGTATTGAGATCAAATTTAATCTGGTAGTAGCTGAGAGTCATTCACAACACATACTATAAGCATAAGTTGTCCAATGCATTACATTTTAGTTTCAATTTGATTTGGGTTCTAAAATATCTAAATAAAGCAGGATGATCAACAACAAAAAAATATAATTTACAATAAATTGCCAGTCTGCCCTCGCCCTTCCTCTTTAAAGATGCACTATGTAACTTTCTGTTGGGCTCAGGACTTAGAAATATTTTCAGCAGGGAAAAGCATTCTGCTCCCTCCCCCTCAGAGCCATACATGGCTCTGAGGGGGAGCCACAGTCCGTGCTCTGCTGAACTTGAGTTCAGCTCCGCCTCCTGCTGCATGTCCGCTCGGAGCCGCTTCAATATTCTGTGTTTAAATGTTAATAAAACGTTCTAAAAAATAAAATAAAACCATGAAGCACTGGTCCAGCAACACAAAAACACCCTGAAATCAGCAGAGCTTCACGCAGCCACGTTGGACATGATTTAATTCGCTCGTGACTTCCTCATTTCTGTCAGTGGGGTCTGGAATGTCTGGAATGCTCCGCCCCCACTACATGTCCTGTTGCAGACGCTGCGAAGTTCTGTGATTATATGTTAATAAAACGTTCTAAAAAATAAAATAAAACCATGAAGCACTGGTCCAAAAACACAAAAACACCCTGAAATCAGCAGAGCTTCACGCAGCCACGTTAGACATGATTTAATTCGCTCGTGACTTCCTCATTTCTGCCAGTGGAGGTCTGGAATGTCTGGAATGCTCCGCCCCCACTACATGTCCTATGGCAGATGCTGCGAAGTTCTGTGATTATATGTTAATAAAACGTTCTAAAAAATAAAATAAAACCATGGAGCACTGGTCCAACAATACAAAAACACCCTGAAACCAGCAGAGCTTCACACAGCCACGTCGGACATGAGTTTTTTTCCGCTCGTGACAAATCAATTTCCTCATTCCTGTCAGTGAAGGATGAAGCGATCACTTGACTTTTGGCAAAAAAACAAAAGAAAAGTCCAGCTCTGGGATGAAGAAGGGATATTTAATACATTTGTGTCACATACAAAACAGTCCTGCATCGCTTTGCAATCCTTTGAATGAGAACGTGCGCGGCGCTGAGGCTGGGACAGGGGGGCGTGGGTTGGGGCGTGACAAACAACTCTGTTTTTATTGGCTGGTCATTGTCCGGGTCACTCTGTGTTTTTAGTGTTTTTATAAATGCTGATAGAGAAGCAAGGGGACTATAGTTTTTTCAGAGATTACTTTGTCTAACATCAGTCTGTCAGTAGATAGTGACAGAGTGAAGAAATATGTTAAAAATATATTGTTAGTAAAGTTACAGACTGCATTACAAAGTTACATAGTGCAGCTTTTTAAGGAGCTGCAAACTTTTATCTTTTTGGGGTGGGGTGATTACATTCAACTCCAAGAAGCAAATTTAGAAAAAAATTAATTAAATGTGTGCTTTGATAAGGTCTAATTTTTTAAAATTTAGGTGTTTCATTATAGGTGTGGGTGTGAATGAACGTCTCGTTTGTCTCTAGGGCTATGTTCACACTGCAGGTCTTCAAGTTGAATTCAAATTTTTTGCTCAGATCTGACAATTTTTCCTTGGTCGTTCACATTTATATTTCAATTTGACCATCATTAGACACTTGTGTGAACACTAGGACCCTGAAGTAACCCGCATGCGCAGAAAACGTGACATCACACACAGTACAAGTAAATATGTTAGAGTTTGAGTTTCAGTTCTGGGCAGCACGGTGGTGCAACTGGCAGAGCTGCTGCCTCTCAGCGAGAAGGTTGCTGGTTCTAATCATGGTCCGGGGGCCTTTCTCGGTAGAGTTTGCATGTTCTCTCCGTGCATGTGTGGGTTTTCTCTGAGTACTCCTGTTTCCTCCCACAGACCAAAAACATGCATGTTAGACTGATTGGTAACTCTAAAATGTCTCTAGGTGTGAGTGAGAGAGTGAATGGTTGTTTGTCTCTATGTGTCCCTGTGATGGACTGGAGACCTGTCCAGGGTGTCCCCCACGTCTTGCACAGTGATTGCTGAACATGGGCACCAGTGACACCCCTGACTCAAAAAGGAAGAAGTGGGTAAAAGATAATGGATGGATGGAGTTTCGATTCTGAAGTTGTTGTGCAATCAGAACAGATTGAATTAATATCTGCTATGCTTGTTGTGTCCAGTGTTTACATTGGAGCTTGATGCTTCATGACTATACTCAGATGCAGAATCACACACTTGGAAGAAGGGCAACATACTGAAAGTAGAGGCAAAGAACAATCTCAAGTATTGATTCCATCACGCTAGCATTGATATGATCCAAGACAGTGGTATACACCGTTTGTATCATATGTTGGTGTAAATTCTCAGTTATCCAGGACATGACAAATCACAAATATAAAAAAAAAAATGAAGCAACAGGACTTCTATTCTGTAGCTGAGGACAATCAGACTTTAAAGCTTTAAACAGAACGATGATGGTATCAAAAATATCAATATTTGGAATCGATCTGAACACCCTAACCTCAATGACGTAAAAAACAGATATACTGTAATGTGGCATGACTAATCAGACTGAGGTCACTGTGAAAAACATGGGGCATGTATCTGATTTAATACGTCATATAAAAGCGACCTGGGTAGGATTAGCAAAAAAATGGTTTTATAATAGTCATACTGTAATAATAATAATAATAAAATAAAAAAACTTGCATATAGCCAGCAGAATTAGATTTGGGCTGCTTTTGCCTGCAGTCTGAATGTATCCTATATTTTCCTGTACGACCTGACCCGGGTTTCTCACGATAAACATAGGCAGCAGCTCTCCATAGCATGAATAGAAAATCAGGGAAAGATAATGGATGGATGAATAAATGGATGAATGAGAGTGCAGTATGCTGTCATTAGCAACAAATGTAAGGACTTAAAAAAAAAAAATTTACAGAAAGACCGCAATGTTTTTATATGACACTGGAAAGGTTTTGATAATTTTACAAAATCATTAAATATGTTGAACTGAAACACTAGTTTTTTTTTCTTTTGTTGTTGTTTTTATATTCATGTTGGATATTTTTCTATTCATTAGTTGAAATGTAATTAATCCACTTTATAGGCATTTTAAATTAAGCTGTCCTGCTAAATCATAAAACATGGAACTCTAAAACATTTAAATGGAATAATTAAAAATAATGACTGAATTATCTGGATTATTTTGAACATTATCAAGCAGCTCCAGATTGCACATCGTGTTATTTAAAATTTGATCAAATCGGCTTCCATTACTTTTCACCATGAGGCAATTTAACACGACAGGTGGCGGGCGATATGCATCAATTCCTGGAAGCCTTTAATGCTGCTTTATGCTTTGACGTTTAAAATGCAAAAATCCGACATTTTATTATACCCTCTGTCAGTTCTGCTGAGCCCAGTATCAGACAAAGCTCACATGCAAGACGTTTGCAGCCAGCAGCTCCTCTAAAAGCTGCCTGCAGACGAAGGAACCCTGAAGGATCTTTACCTACCAGCAGCTTCCAGCACAGCAGCCAAAATGAAATCATCTCCAGGAGCGCGCATCCCTCTCCCCCTGTCCCTGAAGGCAGCACGAGCAGCTATAGGCGCCGGATGTTGTTTGGTGCGAGACAGGCGCCTGTAGGTTGATGTCCGTGGCGCATTCGTGTGAGAGGAAGAGAGACGGTGGTATCGAGCGGTACCAGAAGAACTGGAGCAGAAAAGATGAATCTGTATTGGCAGCTTTTCTGTATTACCCTCTGAGGGTGTCACTGTGCCTGCATGTCACTCCCACCCTGCATCCCACAGTCTAAATATAGATTAAATCCATGAATGTCAACAAATTACAGCATCTCGGTCTGTAGAAAGAAGTAAAATACATCACATACTGCTCTCATAATAAATATTTGCCATTCTATACTGCTCTCATAATAAATATTTGCCATTCTATACTGCTCTCATAATAAATATTTGCCATTCTATACTGCTCTCATAATAAATATTTGCCATTCTATTCTTAGTGTGTAATATGCACATTTGTTCACCTTTTTAGTTCGAGGAGTTTTTCCTGTAGCTTTACTTTTTACCATTGATTTAAAATAGAAAATGTTAAAAAGGGCAGAAAATGTGTGGCCTTGTCACATTTAAATAACTATCAGTAATTGTTATTGGCATGTTGTTTTGTACAATTAGTGCTTAGTGTATTCTTAATTTAGTGTATTCTTTGTTAAGTTTAGTGTATTCTTAATTTAGTGTATTCTTAGTTTAGTGTATTTCTTAGTTCATGCCTTAGATCTTACTACTGTTTTTCTTTACAATTTGTATTTTTGTTGGATGTAACTGGGACACTGTGTACATAGTTTCGTTCCACCTTGTGTACCACATGTGATGTGAATGACAGAAAAGAACCTTGAATTTCTGAATTACCCTCAGGGGTTGAAAAAGCTTGGAAATGGGAAATCAGGTATGTTCCTAAGGGAAAATAAATTTACTTTGTAAGGAACAGGAAGGGGCAGCATGGTGGTGCAGTTGGTAGAGCTGCCGCCTCTCAGTGAGTAGGTCACCCCGGTTGAAATCCCGGCTGGGGCCATTCTGGGTGGAGTTTGTATGTTCTCTCTGTGCATATGTGGGTTTTCTCCAGGTACTCCAGTTTCATCCCACATACCAAAAACATACATGTTAGTCAAACTGAAAGGGACGGTGACGTCATCGCTGGAGCAACAAGGCGAGAGCTGAGCTCCAGCAGAAAGCAATGTAAAACAAAGAAAAATATATATATCTGGCACGAACTGAACGTTGCGGACTAACTAAAGAGTCGCCACCTGAAGCCACGAGCCGAGCTGGCTGGCCAATTTTGGAGCTTTGATTGGAGGGGGCCGAGCGCAGAGCATGGACCTGAGAGCTAGCGTCTCGAGCCACAGGCTAGACTGGCTAGCCGACCTCGGAGCTGCTGCGACCAGAGAGGGCCGAACGCCGTAAACGGACTGAAAAGCCGTTGCCAGGTACCACGAAACAAGCTAGTGCGCCGACCTCGGAGCTGTTGCGACCGAAGGAGGCTAGGTGCCGTGCATGGACCGGGGTACCGCCGTCTGGAGCTACGTGCTAGGCTAAGCTAGCTAGACTAGCATCTGAGCTGCTGTGACCGGAGGAAGCCGGGCACCGTGCGCGAACCGGAGGACCGCCGTCTGGAGCTACGAGCTGGGCTAGCATTGGAGCTACGTCTGGAGCTATGAGCTGGGCTAACATCAGAGCTACGTCTGGAGCTACAAGCAGAGCTAGCTGAGCTAACATCGGAGCTGCTGCGACCGGAGGAGGCCGGGCACCGTGTGCAAACCGGAGGACCGCCGTCTGGAGCTACGAGCTGGGCTAACATCGGAGCTGCTGCGACCAGAGGAGGCCGGGCACCATGTGCGAACCAGAGGACCGCCGTCTGGAGCTACGAGCTGGGCTAGCATCTGAGCTACGCCTGGAGCTACGTGTTGTGCTAGCTGGGCTAACATCTGAGCTGCTGCGACCGGAGGAGGCCAGGCACCATGTGCGAACCGGAGGACTGCCATCTGGAGCTACAAGCTGGGCTAACATCGGAGCTGCTGCGACCGGAGGAGGCCAGGCACCGTGTGCGAACCAGAGGACCACCATCTAAGCCAGGCTAGTGAGCCAAGCTCTTCGGATCTCAGATCTGATTGCTACGGACTGCTGAGACCGTGAGTTCTGGTCTGATAACGTCTGATCTGGACACTGGGCCACAACCACCATTGTTAGGCCTGTGAGCCTCGTGAAAGGTCCACGTGTTTCAGCAAACTAACCATAAACCAGAGACCTGCTACCACTAGACTACGAACACTGTAAGTAATGATGAAAAATAAAGGACAAAAGACACGAGTCGGAGGGCCACAACTCAACAGAAATTGAAGAAATTAAAAAATCGATAAACTTTATGGGTGAAGAACTAGCAAAACTATCAACAAAAATTGATCACCAGGCCAGTCTGTTTGATGAAGTAAAACAACTGAGAGAACTGATAATTAGCAAAGACAATAAAATAGCTGAACTGGAACTAAAAATAGATGACTTAGAACAATATACTAAGCGAGACAACTTGGTGATCACAGGACTTGAAGTTAAGTGCCGGACATATGCAGAAAAAGTTACCGGTCCCAACACAACAGATAATGCACTGCCGGAAGAACTACAGACTTTGGAGAGCAAGTAGTTACTTTTTTACAGAACAAGGACATTGACATAAAACGTGAAGACATTTCAATCTGTCACACCCTGCCCAGTAAATCCGACAAATTCAAACCATCAATAGTTGTCAGGTTCATTAGCAGGAATTCAAGAAACAAGGTAATAATGCAAGCAAAAAAACTGAAGGGAACAAATGTTTACATAAATCAACATCTAACAAAAAATGGAAATATTGCACGTGAGGCAAGTTGTTAAAAAAACAGAAAAAAATAGCATTGACATGGACAAGAAATGGAAACATCTTTATCAAAACAAATGTCGGGTCTCTGGCTAAAATGATAAAAGAACTGAAGGATCTGGAAAAACTTAGATGAACTCAGGAGATGACAAATTACAAATCAATGAAACAACTCACACACAAAATGGACATAATATACAGTGAAATGAACAAATACATTAAAAAATGACAACATACGAAGACTCCGAACCTAAAATATATAATGTTGAAGATGTGATTGATGCAATTTTTTTCCCGTAATAAAAGATAGCGAATATTATAATGAAGAGCAATTTAATGACATTGATTTGACAAATGGAAATCTCTCTATTATTCACTTCAATAGTAGAAGTATAAATGCAAATATATCCAAGATAACAGATTACTTAAAACAATTAAACAGAACTTTTACATTAATAGCACTGTCAGAAACATGGCTCAATGATGAAAACCCGAATAATATTCACATCGAAGGTTATGAATTATATCATATGAACAGAAATAATAAAAGCGGTGGTGGAGTCGCTCTATTTGTTAATAATGAAATAAAATTAAATTAAATAGTAAAATGTCAATAATTGTTGAAAATATTATGGAAATTATAACAATAGAAATAACAAACAAGAATGATAAAAACATAATAATAAGCTCCAGGATCAAATATAGAAATATTCACTGATAAAATCTTGGAGCTATTGGAAAAGAGTTTAAATAAAAAAGTTTTTTGTGTGGAGACTTTAATATTGATCTGGGAAATAAAACAGATTCAAATAACATCAGTACATTTATAAACTCAATGTATAGTTTAAATCTGTATCCGTCGATATCAAAGCCAACAATAATTACAACTCATAGTGCCACAATAATTGATAATATTTTCACAAATATAACAAATGGGGATGTGATAGGTGGTGTTTTAATGACCAACTTAAGTGATCATTTACCAGTTTTCACAATCTATAAAAATGATCAAAGCACCACAAAAGCAGTCACAATGAAGAAAAATATAATAAACAAGTAAAAAAAAAAGCTTTGGATGAATTAAAAGAGGATCTAAATAAACAAGACTGGAATGAAGTGTACGTTGATGATGTGAACAGATCATATGATGAGTCATTAATATCTTAGCTCTGTATGAAAAGAATTGTGTGCAAAAAAATTACACAAAGAGAAATATTGTTGACCAACCATGGATGACAAAAGGGTTGAGAAATGTGTATAAAAAAATAATTATTTGTATTCATGCTTCTTAAAATTGCGAAGTCAGAAAGCTGAAGAAAAATATAAAAAGTATAAAAATAAATTAGTAGGGATTATAAGGAAACATAAGAAAGAATATTATAGTAAATTATTAGATAAAAGTAATGGTGATATGAAAGCAACATGACGAGTAACGAATAGTGTTCTGAAGAATCATAAAGCAAAAACTGGTATTTCAAAATACTTTGTAAAAGACAACGATGAAATTCATGATGAAAATGAAATAGTAAATGGATTTAATCAATATTTTGTGAATGTTGGATCAAGCCTTGCAGCTAAAATACCAAAAGTAGATAATAATGTGAGCCATTCAATTATAAGTTGTGCAAACAGTATTTTTCTAAATGGAACTGACAAAGAGGAAATAATGAATGTAGTAAAAAATCTTAGACAAGAGATCCAAAGACTGGGTGGACATGGATATGAAGTTTGTAAAGGACATAATGAATCATGTTATTGAGCTGTTTACATATGCAGTATATGTAATTTATAATTTTCAACTGGAATATTTCCAGATAATATGAAAGTAGCTAAGGTAGTTCCTCTTTTTAAAAATTGTGATAAATGTGTGTTCAACAATTATAGACCTATATCCTTGTTACCACAGTTTTCAAAAATTCTTGAAAAACTATTTGTGAACAGACTAGATCAATTTATAGATAAACAAAATATTCTAAGCAACAGTCAGTATGGGTTTAGAGCAAAAAACTCTACATCAATGGCTCTCATGGAATTAATGGAACAAATAACTACTGCTGTCGATCAAAAACAATATTGTGTCAGTATTTTTGTTGATTTAAAAAAAGCATTCAATACTATTGATCACACCATTCTCCTTGAAAAATTGAACAAATATGGTATTAGAGGACCAGCATTACAGTGGGTATCTAGCTATTTGAAAGATAGGAAGTTTGTACAGATAAATAATGTAAGATCTGACCTCTGTAATATCACATGTGGAGTTCCTCAAGACTGTACTTGGACCAAAGCTATTTATTTTTAGGGATGGGGCCGATCCGATCCAGTATCGGTATCCGATACCAGCATTATTTAAGTATCGGATCAAACCTGCTGATACTTTTCCAATTCAGCTTCAAAGAGCACTTGTGTTCAATCACATTCTGTGACTGCACTTCTTAACATTGTGTGAGATAAACCCAATGTAGACACTCTTAAGCCTTACAAAAGGGAACCCACTGACTTTAACAGCACACAGGATAGGAGGCAATTATACCACACACATGTCCTCCTTGCTCATGGTGCAGCTGAAAAAACTAAAAAAGCGCTAAGCATGATGGGAAAGACAACACAGCCACTCCCCTTAACCAATAAGAGAGTTGATTTTGTTGTCTTTCCCATTATAACCAATAGTTATAACCAATAGTTTGTCCAGCTAAAGCTGAAAAAACTAAAAAAGCGCTAAGCATGATGGGAAACACAACACAGCCACTCCCCTTAACCAATAAGAGAGTGGATTTTGTTGTCTTTCCCATAATGCTTAGCGTTTTTTTAGTTTTCCAGCTTTAGCAGTGAGCCATGAGCTACTGTTGTTTTTAGTTTTCCAGATTTAGCTGGAAAAGTTTTCCAGCTAAATCTGTTTTCCAGCTATAATCCACTCTCTTATTGGTTAAGGGGAGTGCTGTGTTGTCTTTCCCATCATGCTTAGTGCTTTTTTAGTTTTTTCAGCTGCACCATGAGTAAGGAGGACATGTGTGTGGTATAATTGCCTCCTGTCCTGTGTGCTGTTAAAGTCAGTGGGTTCCCTATTGTAAGGCTTAAAAGTGTCTTCATTGGGTTTATCTCACACAATGTTAAAATGAATAGTTTGGGTGCAGAAGTTTCATTATACAGAAGCCGTTTTCGCATTGGCTGGCCCTCGATGGCCCGGGCTACCCCGCCCCGCCTTCTAACCCGGGTTCGGCATGTTCGCATTTTCCTTTTTTTCCCCGGGTCCGCCCTCGTTTTGGAACCATCTCCACCGTGGTTCTGATCAGGCCGGACTCCCCGGCCTAGTTTAACGTCATTTACTGCTCACATTTGATTCGTTGTTTGCAGCAGGGGCTGGACTCGTTCTAACAACAACCTCAGCGCGAGGGCTGAATTTCATTAAAATTTAACTACAGAAACCCCTAAAAAAAATTATTAGCTGAATTAGTTTTTCTGAGTTTAATTTTTGTTAATAACTGATTACAAATCAGCTTATGTATCAGCTTATGTTAGAACGTAAATAACACGAAGCGCGCACCCATTTCCGCCTTTCAGCGCGACCTGAATGTCATTAAAATATAACTAATATTGTCTAACTCTTGCGCGCAGCCAGGGTTTTAAAATATAACTAATAATCTCTAACTCCTTTGCGTAGCTAGAATGTTAAGAGGGGTGATTGCTTTATAGGCAAAGTGGACTCCTGAAAAAACACTTTGCCGCTGTGGCTCAGAGAGATTGCGCATTGCCGTTACACTCATTTTATCTTGACCCGGGGAAGCGGATTCGCTTCCCACTTGGTACAAAGTTATTTTCCTTTTTTTTATTGGAGTAAATAAAAAGGAGTTTGTTTGGTTAACAAACTCCTTTTTATTTACTCCAATAAAAAAAATAGTAAAATAACTTTGTACCAGGTGGGAAGCGAACAGTCAAGATAAAATGTAGAGTCTAATTGCAGTGCACGATCTCTCTGAGCCACAGCGGCAGAGCGGTTTTTCAGGAGTCCACTTTGCCTATAAAGCAATCACCCCTCTTAACATTTTATCTACACGTAGAAGTTAGAGATTATTAGTTATATTTTAAAACCCTGGCTACGCGCAAGAGTTAGACAATATTAGTTATGTTTTAATGACATTCAGGTCACGCTGAAAGGCGGAAATGGGTGCGCGCTTCGTGTTATTTACGTTCTAACATAAGCTGATTTGTAATCAGTTATAAACAAATATTAAACTCAGAAACAAAAATATATATACTCAGCAAACAAATATTTTTTAGCGGCGTCTCCTCTCTTAAAACAATGTAAGCGTGCACACAAGAACACTCCACCCACGTCAAGTGAACACCCCACCCACTTCAAGAGAACACCCCACCCACTTCAAGGCTTGCTCTCCACATAATGCCTAATGAACAGGGGCGGGCCAGGGCTGGCTCTGGGCCAACCAGGGACGAGCCGGACTGGGGAGGGCCGTGCAATGCGAAAACGGCTAGAGTCACATACCTGAACAGTATCGGATCGGAAAAGTATCTGTATCGGATCGGAAGTGAGAAATGTGGATCGGTGCATCCCTTTTTATTTTACATGTGAATGACTTGGTAAATGTGTCAGGACTCCTTAAATGTGTACTTTTTCCTGATGATACCACATTTTTTTGTTTAGGTGAAGATATAGAACAAATGTTGGAATTGATAAAGACAGAATTTGTCAAAATACAAACTTGGTTTAAAATCAGAGTCAGAGTCAGAGAGTCAGAGAGTCTTTATTGTCATTTGCACCGCATGTGGTACATGAGATGAAAACGAGATTATGTACACGAGGTCCCAGTTACATCCAACAACAAATGAAAGAGAAAAACAGTAATAACATCGAGAACTAACTAAGAAAAACATCAACTAGTAATACACTAAGCCTAATATAGTGGGAATAAACAGCAGCACGAACATGAGTTTGTATGAGCAGATGGTCACAGATGGTCACAGATGAACACAGCAACAAGAAAACATATCAGCATCACCATGATGTGATATTTTGCAGTGTTTATTTTAATTTTATTTTTATTTATTCATGAGTCTAACAGCCTCAGGGTAGAAGCTGTTCCTCAGTCTAGTGGTTCTACACTTGATGCTCCTCAACCTCCGTCCTGAGGGGAGTGGGGCAAAGAGTGAGTGTGCTGGATGAGTGAGGTCTTTCATGATACAGGTGGCTCTTTTCCTGCATCTAGAGGTGTAAATGTCTGTGATGGTGGGGAGACTGACTCCAACAGACTTCTGTGCAGCCTTCACCACTCTCTGCAGAGCTTTTCTTTCTTCAACTGTGCAGCCTCCATGCCACACGTTGATGCTGGAGCACACGATGCTCTCCACTGCACACCTGTAGAACGAGGTGAGAACTGGGCTGCTCAGACCAGCTCGTCTCAGCCGTCTGAGGAAGTAGAGTCTCTGATGACCTTTCTTGATCAGGCTGGTGGTGTTGTTGCTCCAGCTGAGGTTATCATTCATGTGTACACCCAAGTATTTGTAGCTGGAGACCACTTCCACTGCAGACCCACCTATTATCAGTGGGGCATGGGTGTGTTTGTTCCTTCTGAAGTCCACAATCATCTCCTTTGTCTTCTTCACATTCATGTGAAGATTATTCTCTTTGCACCAGCTCTCCAGGTGTTCCACCTCCTGTCTGTAGCTGGACTCATCATTGTTTGTGATGCATCCCACCACCGCTGTATCATCTGCAAACTTAACAATATGACAGCCTGGAAGTGTGGCTGTACAATCATATGTGAGCA